>DWNM01000173.1:0-13088 GCA_018250375.1 Narcosius parisi helen
CTTAAGCCACCGAATCAAACTACGAAAGGAAATCAAATCAAATCAAAGCAGTAAAAAATACAATGATACAAATCGAAGAAACAATCCAAAATGTGCACCCATTACTCGCGTTTCGACGTAAAAAAGAAGGTCAAGTTTCTTTAGCGATTCGTACGTACGGCCCTGATTAAGAGGTGTTAGAACGTATAATGATCACGTAATTCGAACATGCGAACGGAACGAATACGAAGGCGGTTTCGTAATTTACGCGAGGTTAGAGCAGATAAAAAATGTATTCTCTATGATTTTGACCTCAAAAGGCTTGTGGTACGCACCGGAATATCTGAAACTATTAACGAAACCTATAGCACCCTTACTTGAGACAATTTTTGATACATACATATCTATATATTAAAAATGGGTCTATAAGAGATGACTATCGGAGACAGCACTGGTCATACTGAGTCTTATGTCGGTAGCAACCTAATTTGACCAACAAGGATAATAAGCAACAATAATAAGGATCAAAGGCAAGGAAGAACAAGTAACAAAATGTTTATATAAAGCGACACATAAGACGTTTATTCGCAGGTATTTTTGTGTGGTTACATTTAGGTAGAGGAAAATCCGACAAAATCGAACTTCATTAAAGGTAATTAAAAGGAAATACCTCAAAACAAATATAATATGTATCTCGTAAATGACAAACAAGCAAAACCATGCTTATAATTCTTATTTGAAATTAAAAATAAAAAAACAAAAAAGTTTACTATTTTGTCTTTATATCAATGGAGTTTGCTAAGAATACCAAGTAGATTTTAGGTGCTCCTTTGAAAGTCATTAGTTCTAAGGTAAATTTAGTGAAGTCAACAGATGATATTTAAATAACCTTCGATAATATTCGAGTACGGCAAGGTTACGAAAATGCAATATTTATAGTATTGATAAAATAAAATAACGTTAGCATTGCGATAATAATACTTGATTATCGAAGAATTCAAATATACAATGTTAAAGAAAATTTAATTTGAATTTCATTTTTACTCGAGTATATTATTACATATTCCGATAATCATGAATAATCTTAATATAAAGAGGATATTGTCCTTCAAATAGAATGAAAATTTTCCTAAGCCCGAAGTATTTAAATAAAACATAAAAAATATTTGAACTCACTTTGATTATTACAAACTCGTTTCAAATGACCTGTCTTCAATATTACTTCTATTTAAAGAACTATAAAGTAGTAATCATTTACATGTAAATAACTGTTTACATGAATTACATGATATAATTATGTACCTTTTAGTAAACAAAAGTTCTTTAGTAGCTAACTTAGTTAATAAGGAATAATACCAGTTGTAAATGAATCCTATGATTAATGTTAAATTTGACAAACTAAATAAAACAGGTAATGATTTCTATTGCACGTTATAAAGAACGTACACAATACTGCTTATGTTTAATGTTATAAAATGTGATAAAATTATCGAAGTAATCGAATCAATCAAAAAAATTATTGAAACTTAAACATAACGAAACCTTAGAAGGAATATCAGGAAAAAAAAACATAAAAATATAAGAGTATCTAAGATGTTGAATATAATTCAAGAGGACGGCGACTTGACTGTCAGTGATGATATTTGAACGGGACAAGAGCCTTGAAATTTAAATATCATTGTTCCTTTCTAGAGCTGTTCGTACTTGTAATGATTGTAGATAAAGACGAAAATAGAGAATTACATAAACACGCGAAAATGTAACAGAGATGACCATGACCTTCAGAGAAATAGCAGGAAGAGATGCTGCAAACAATCATAAGTTTCATCTCTTGGCTAGTGATTCGACAGTTATAGCTGATGTGTTTGATATAATCGGATGGGAATATCGAGGACGGTCCCTTGGAAGTCAGCCATTACATGCAAGGATCGTATAAAACGATGCACATCTAATATACTAGTAATGAAAATTTAATTGCGATACTATTTTAAACTATTTTAAAAGCTCCTAAATGTATTCTAGTATAATCATGAATCCCTTTTTTTAATGAAATTATTGGTATTCGCGCATTTAAATATTATTTCGTAATTAAAAGCAACTGTTTGATTCACGTGTGATCCAATAATTAAGTGTGTTAACTACAGGATATTGCAATTTAGGTCATTAAGATTAAAATGTTCATAGCTCCATTTGGTTTCGCAACATTATATCTACATATAGTATATTATTTTATTGAGTAGAGAAATCCTATAAATATATCCCACACAATTCTAATACCTTTCGAAGAACTTCGAATAGAAATCGTCGAAGTAAAATAAAGCTGAACGCGTCTCGAGCAATAAAACCGATACCGAATCAAGTTGTTGAGGAACTCGACGATTCAGATCACAATGTAGCAAATCCAATAAAATTCAAAAGATGAGTGAACATAAAAGAAACAGGTGGCCAGGTGGAAGTCCGCTTCGAATAGATTGTGAGTCTTATACAATAGACGGTTGCCATGGAAACGGAATCAAAGGCAAACAACCTCGCTTCTCACGGCTCCCAATATTATCAGCATAACGACCAATAAAAGTCAAGAGCGTTTGCCACACAAATTGTACGTACGTGAGTTGTAACTGCTTAAATTGGATTTTTAGAGAACTATCTTGGCACCATGCATTCAGAGATTAATGTGAAGTCCTATGCATATACGTGATGTGAAAGTTTTAACTCTAACGTTTGCTCTACTTTTTTCAGTCAGATTTATGGAGCTGGATATTTATTTCAGCAAATGAAAGCGCATTATTTTATTTGGCTTGAAAGTTAACGCCAACAATCAAAAATGTTTCAGACACAGCGTTCGAGCTATAAAACAATTATTGATCCTGTGTCCGCCACGCGTCTATACACTGCTTAAGTTCAATTCGTTTCACTGTATAGCTCTGAACTAAGTTTATTGAAATTTATATGCTCATTCATTTTACTAATTTCACCAAAGTCCTCCATTTCATCAAAGTCATATTTAAGAGGTGGATTAGGGTAGAATTAATAGGCAAAGCTATTAACCTTGTCATAAATGATGCCTGCGCGTTCATGAAAGATATCTTCACTTAAGCTTTAATAAGAACTTACTTGATTGATATCAAGCTTATAGCAGCTTGGATTTTTAATTATTGCTCTACTTACTGTTTTTGATTACAGTAAGTTATGTATAATTGTAACGTTGTTATCGTTCATAATAAACTTTTATGTATATGGCTTTTACTGTCGCCCGTCACATTAAAGAAACGGGTGGAAACAAAGCATAAATGATACACATGTATGATAACACAAATTGGCCGTTGTAACAGAATAAAATCTAAATATTTGAGTGCATGTAATGGTATACCCCAAACACAATCCGTGTTGAACGTTTCAACATCTCATTTTAACAATCTTGACGACTAAATCGTTGACGGTGTAATTATTGTTCACGCAGCCATTGTTTTAACAAATCGAAAGCCGGCAGAATTGAAAATCCCCCTTTTGGAAGCCGAGTACAGTAAAACTCGGAGGTTTGAATTGGTAGTGTTTAATCTCCCCCAAATTTAGAACATGGAAGTAACACGCGAAGTAATTCCATTTAAGATTTTTATCTGTTCAATGGATGGTTATATAGTTACGAAATGAGTTTAAAAAATACGTATCGTGAAGGTTAGACGCTTTCGGGGGCGGACTGAGGAGAGCGGAAAGCATTAGAATCTATTCATATTGTTCTTGTTTGCTAATATTAATAATTTAGCAATGAATAGCTTGGCTTATCTGATTTATGAGATGATTGATTATGTCGCATGAAAAATTGAAAGCTAACATTAAGACTAATATTTTTGAATGTCAATTAATACATCAGTGCACGGCTGACGTCTACATATTTTTATCGAAAATAAATAATCATTATTGTTTTTGCCAACGAAGAATAAAATATTAAAACTTTTTGTCGTTTGAATAACATCAAACTTGTTAGCGATGGCGTAATTTAGAATCGATTCATTTGTGATAAAAACGGTAGATATTTTTATGTAGGTATAATTTTTTTCGAAGTATGCTTTTCAAAATTGTAATCTCTTTGGAAAGCTCCCTAAATTTAACAAAAGGGGTCTTGGATATTCTGCAATTCTCGGTGGATTATAAACGCGTGGATCGTGTGGACAAAACGAAAATAAATGACCACGTATTTCACCTTCCTTACGCATTCGAAAACGGACCTACGTTTAAACTAATTCTCTTTCTTTCCGCTCCGCTTGTCACCATACCCTCAGTCACAGTGAGGTGCGTGATTTGTATAATGAAGACCGCTGGAATAATATCGCGTTTCGTGAAATAATAACTAACAAGTGTAGAAACCGATTATTTACATTATATTATTACGTTTGTATGTGATTTTGGAATTTGCGTCTTAATAATAATTATAATTATACAGACGCAGAAAATTATGTCAGAGAACGGTGAATTGAAATTTGGAAAGATGTAGTATGTATTATTAACTGATACACCGAAAAACTCAGGAGGGGCATCACGATGCTCAGCAATGAGCAAGCGACTGAAGGAGGAGGAGTATGTATTAAAATACGTTGTACATGATACACCAGATATATGACAACGCTAGGATACCCTAAGTAGAGACTAGATATTCTTAGAACTAAATATGATCGGTAAAATTATCTGACCTGATCATCCTGATAACACAATAATTATGATTAAAGGAGTAGTTTTAATTGATTTTCACAAAACTAAAGCACTGAGTCATTGAAATTTGTTATACCAACGGCTAAGCCAAAACAACTATCGTACTACTGTGTCATCATGTGGGTTATTTATCTGATATAATATTTATTATGTGATGACAGTCGAAGTTTGCAGAGATATCAATGAGTCTTAATGAGTTTTGATTCAAAGCGTTAGATTGGAATATCCCTAGAAGTTGCTAATATCTATGGTACAGGTGACTAACTATTTATGTTTACTGTTACAAAGCTCTAAGAATCTCATTATTTTCAAGTCTTATTAGAACTTCACATGTAGATAAATCAAATATTATAATTTTACTTAAGTATATTTTCAATATCAATATATTTTCGTTTCAACACACAAACAAGACGTCGAGATCATCTCACATTTTACTTTTCTATATTCCGTCTACGCCCGCTTCTTTTATTTCCAATGTTTCGATTTCAAGCGAACTCGACGCAGCAAATTGTGAAATAAGGCTGCATTCTGTAGAGAATTTAAAAATGAATGTTAGGAAGAAATAAATAAAGATATGTTTTATCATGCGGCATGAAGGAACAATGCCGGAAAATCCTTTTTATGTAATAGATGTAGCAGCAATTATGTAGCTTGATAGTAAAAATAAATAGAAGCATCTATACGTCACGTCACGTAGTACGAATAGATGTATTGATGATATTGATATATGCATCAAGAGTTCGTGAAATTTTAATCTAGATGATTACAGCGACATTTAAAATTTTTGCAGAGAAAAAGTAAGAAAACATCATGAAGCTGCAAACCTTTAAAAGATTGCTGTCTCAACATCAGAGCAATCAAAAACCAGTTACAAAACAACGTAAACGTTTCCTTTTTGCCTCAACAGATGGCGTTGTACCTTAATCCTTTACAAAGTCTTAATGATCTCCTAATTGTGTAAAAACGTTCAATAATAACAGATAGTTATTCGAAGGCCCTCGTGAAGGCAGTTCATGCTTCCATTACACTGCACGCGATTATAGCACATGTCAGGAAGGATTAGAGATGAAATACGTGTATAGTTGAAGCAGATGTACGTGCGAACGTTCGTTTACTTTTTTCAAGTGGCGTGCAATTTTTATATTTGTTGAACAGTAATTTTGTGTAATAGGTGTTTTACTTTTATGAATTAGAGATATGTAGGCACTAGTTTTAAGAATTCATTTTTTGTGATATAAATCAGGTATGAAGAACGTAACGGACATCATGTTGAATATTTACTCGTCGATATTTTCTTATGTACGTGTTCACAAATAGAGATCTTCAAATTAATGAAATTTGTTAATTAATAATTTGTTACTACCCTATTATTTATTACATATCCCGTGAACAGGGTACTAACTTATTACCGGTTTCTTTTAGATTTTGTTTCAGACTTTTCATTATCAGACTAATTTTAAATCTTGAAATTAGTTTAAATAAATAAACATGAAATGCGCAAATTAATAAATGCAAAAGTAATCCAAATATTCCCAAGCGCTTCCAGTCTATTGAGTTCTACTGTATTTATAAAATTTTATAAAATAATTATGTATTAATCTCTTATAGTTAAAATCAATCCAAGCCCCGGTATGTCACTAGCTAAATCATGAAGCTTATTAAGGTCAAGATTATATTGCACAGCTCATTTGTATTTGACATTCAGTGTACCGTTTGGTGTAAAACTAACACCTACGTAAAACAAGATGCCTTATAAAGTAAGTTTGACATCATCCTGTATATGGTTACGATCAAATTTCAACCGTAAATATCGCGCTTGATTATAATATTTAATAGAGTTGACCTCCTGTACTGAGTAACTTTATGGTATTTTCTTAATTTATTTTAACTTACGCAAGGTCAAATAACGTTACTTTAACTTAAATGTGATGAGCTTCTGCGTTTTTTAAGTTTATTATAGAGGCTTTCGATGATCAGTCCATGCATATATCAAGCATTCCAGTTTAGTCTTTTTAGGACCTCAAACCACATCAGTCTCTATAATTCAAACCGTACATTATTGAAAAAGTCAGATATTCTCAAAGCAATAAATCTAGCGATAATGAAGGAGCCGATTCGTTCTAAACGACTTTGAGGTTTTTGTTCGTTTCTTTTTTTGTGCCAAGGTGCTCCGTCTTTCGATTTTAATACTCAGCGGATCTTGATTTTAAATCGGTTGTGATCGGTTTTAGTCTTGATCCTGCAGGATCCAGGAATCTTTAATTTAAGAACTGTAGACTATTTTTGACGACCAATAGATACTAGTGGTACGAGATTAAAGGTATGGAAGCCCAATGATATTTCGAACTTACATGAAGAAGAAATTGTTGATCGTTGTAAAGAGAAAGAAAACGTGTAGAATCTTATTATAAAAGGTGTGACAGAACAAATTAAAGATGTAGTGATTCAAATTAAAATTAAAATTGATGATATATGACTGACAGATACTTTTTTAAAAACAAAATGATTGTAGATGTTTTAAATACTTTATTCGCAATGATTCGTACATATTTGCTTGCATACAACATTACAGTTGCTTCTTTTAGATCGTAGATAAATCTAAAACTTCGATTACGAGATATGTTTTATATGGGTATTAAGGTATATGACTTAACAAATATCCAATCTTACTTCTGACAACTTTTTACGTATACAATGCAGATTATATTTCAGTTGAAAGCACCTAATAAAGGTTGGAGTTTCCCCAAAAATCTACTTTACTTTATCATATCCCGTGTTTACTCTGTGGAAACTTCCAAATGTTTCCCTTTTCGTTATTATGTATATTTTAACGTGTATTATCGTAAATTTCTCTAACGTTTCCCTTTGCAGTAACATTTTCTTTTGCCTTTTGGATGGGAAGAAATATTTAATAATATTGAGGTCTTTGGAATTATTCCTTCACAACGGAACATACACGATATTTTCAATCCTTCAAAGTAATCATCCACTACTTTTGCTCACATTTCAGTAAAATTCTATTTTATAATGCCTTAACTTTAACTTCATCGCGCGGGTCTTAAAATAAGTCAACTTTTATTATGACTTTAATTTCATTTGACTTCGCAAGAAAATGCTTTTATTAGTATACTTCTCGGTAAGATTGTAATAATAAGAAGGTAGAGCTCGAAAAGGAAGTTATTATAAAAAGCCCTTTTCCTGTGAGCGCAGAAAACGTGGTACTTGCTATAATTACCAAAGCTGTATTTTCTGTAATAGATGATGTTGATTTGATACAAATATAACCTGTAATTACCTTGTCTACCTTAGATCTTATCTGTTACAGCGCTTTCGAGATTTGAAATAACCAATTAAGTGTATAGTTTAATATTTAGTGCCACGACTCAGATAACCATAATAACTACAAGTACGAATAATACTGTATGTGTCGCAGGCTGAAATGCTTTTTATAATGCAAATAAATAAGAGCAAGACATGATATGGGTATATGAAATAAGTATTTTCATTCTTTTTATTTCTTAAATTATATCATAACTCGGTAAAGTAGGATTGTGTCAAAGTAATAATTTTCTACCTTGGAGAAGCCAGCCTATCGAAAGCTTGCCAAAGTGTTACTTTAAATACATAACATCAAAGAATAAATACAAAGCTCCAAGGAGCACATAATACGAAATCGGAACGAACGGAAAACGGAGCAAAATCAAATCAAATCCGACGGAACCAAGCCATACTACAGAATTCTTCAAAACCTCCTCTCACGTTTGCTTAGAGCGTGTACACATCGAATTTGTAGCTAGTCAAAAAACCGCTTATCGATCAGTAACGAATTGCCAATATTATACCTACTGTATCTATCTTCATTTAACAGATATGCAGGGACCTTTATCTATGCAGTTTTAGTATACTCTTATTATCTTTGAAACCTCTGTGATCAACCTCAGATAAATTAAATTCTTAATCTGCAGTAACTACTAAACATTAGGTAGATAGTTCAATAGTTTAACGTGGATATGTGAACGCAGCCTTACACATATATCCCACCTTTATTGCTGAACGGTTCGAAGTCAACATTAAATATGATGGTCCTTTGTTTGCGATGCTCCCGTATAACGGCGTTCATTGACCAAAATTATTTTAAATGTGGCATCTCAAAGGAGGCTGTTATGTAAAGGCAGTAACGTTAGAATTGAATCTCGATGTACGATGTCACAAATTATGTACTTGTTTCTACGTAACATCAAAGATTTTCTGATTGTTTTCCCGTTTTCTGTGCGAAGCGCTTTTATGGTTCGCTTGGCGTTTTTAACGATATTATTATCAGGTAAGAAAATGCTATGAACTTAATTGGATCTTTGGTCACATTATTCACGAATGTCTTATTTAATATTGCAATTATCACTACTTCAGTCATAGTTAAGTAGTCTATGTTACGGATATTAGGCAATTCAGCTTACACTAAGCTGGAACGACCAGGATGATCAAATCGTAATACAGTAGCGTCAGTGTCACTGTTTTGCACAACAGTTAGATTACAATGTGGTAGTTTGTCATTAAAACTAGAAAACTTCATTATAATTCCCTGTTGATATATTAAATATTCCATTATAAGCAGTTATTTTTTATTAACATATGTCAGAACCAATAAACTTTCTTATTACACAAACACAATAGCCCCTGAGGCATAAAAGGCTTACCATAACCCTGAAGTCATTTTTGTTACCGTTTTTCACACACACATAAGAATTTATCGCGAAAAATATAATATTTCAGTGGTTATACTCTGGAATATTCCAATGTACATCGCTTATAAAGTGAGGTAACCGGAGCGAATTTTATACGCCCTTCGCTCGAAGCTACGTAATTTAAAGCAATAGGGAAGAAACTGGTCATGGAGGTAACCACGGTTGCTCTTAGGGAGGCGCAACCAACCATGCATTGGATGCAAAGCTACGTATGCCCGTACATATCCGAAATGCTCGAAGAGTTACGTTAATATTATTTAAACATAAATGAAATATGTTCAAAAGACGATGTCAATTAGTAAAAGGTATTTAAGAACTAAAAGCTTTTAATAATATTGTCATTTGTAGATTGGAAGAAAATGGTTAGACGAATAATCGTATTTATATCTAATAACGTATTCGCTGCTTTAGGACTTAAACGTTGTATAATGAAGCAGTAGGAACATTGCTTATAAATATATAACAAACAGCATAGCTACAAGGATTTCATCCAGATTTACCGTGCTACCGTCCGATGCCAACAATTTACCATAAACTTTAATAATACACATTCTTTATGCACCAGAGGCGGAGATAATCAAAATTTAAATATCTGGATCGGAAATATCGGAATACATGAATGGTGTCCACGTGAAAGATAATACACGAACCACACATATGGACGATAAACTATGAATAATGCATGGTTACATACTATTATCATTTTTTGTTTTTGAAATCTGGGTGGAGACTTTATAAAAATTTGGTCGGTCGTTCAACCACAGTGGTAGACGGAATCCCTACGCAAACATACTTACGTCAGAACTATAAAATTTACTATGAGATAGTAGCGACCCATATGATTCTTATTCATAATGGGTTCCATAAAGTGGAGCTTATTAACTTGATATGTTACGTTTATTCCCTATTGACGAATCTTAAGATACATTGCTAGTAGTTATTTTTAATTAAAAACGTTTCTTTATATCATCAGCCTGTGTTTAAATGGCTTAACAACACCTTTTATTTTTAAAGTAAATTTAAAAACATTTACAACATAATTATGTATTATAAATGATTGCTTAAAATAATATAAAACAGAATTAGCACCACATTTTGCATAAATTACAAACATTGTTATGAAAATTGTAATGCAAATAAAATTCTTTAAAATTAATTTCAATGCTAATGATGGTTCTTTTTTCAGGTAAGCGCTCATCAGAAGTCATCGAATCCGTGACTCAGAAGGTAACGGTTAATGAACGTGGGCATTGTCCGAACAAAACTCTTAATATAAAACGACAATATTACTAAATAACGAAAAAACTACTAAATTCATAAGATTATCTATTTCTCTTGCTTCTGACGTAAACTATAAACAGTGTTTAAAAATAATAGCTGGTGATATGTTTGTCTTTAGAATAGATTATTTTTTATTTATAGATATCGTTAAAAAATAGACACGATAATTGATAGCGATAAAAACATGCCTTCATAGACAAACGATTTTAATTCACATTTTGCTTTTAATATTAACGTACGTCCTCTAATAGCCATCTAACCATCAGTAATGTATGTCATTTACACCCCAACATATAAATACGAGAAATTACAAGAAATGACTTTCCCTAAGCACTTATTTCTCGCGTGACACAAAACAAATGAACGTATATATTTTTGTCACCTCTAAAATCACGCGTCCAACCGCGTCGATTTATTCTCGATAGTGTATACGTCATACCTAAAACACTGGGTTCAATGGCCTCATTATCAAGCTCTCGCGAATAATATATGGGACAATTTTTGCGTGCGATGCGACTGAGCGATTTCGTCATGTTGGCGTCACTCGATCAAATATTCGATACAGATTTTCATACTACTGTGACTCGAGTCGACATTCGATTTATCGATTTAATCCCATACTATTCTCGACGCTTATGCATTTGTGATACACGTTACATTTGTGTAAATCAATTCGGATGGGCTGTAGGCCGACGTATGAACATGAACACTTTTTATAATGCCAGTGATGTATCGTCAATAAGAGGTTAAAGGTTAACAAACTGAAGGAGGACGTTCAGTGACTTTTAATTTCACATTTAAAACAATATTCGCTCGTAGATTAACATACATAATTATATGAATCTTACCCAATTGAAATTCGTGTCCATATTCAGTAAGTGTGACTAATTCTACGGAGTGTTTAAGTTTTTAATGTATCAGTGTCGCAGCAGCCAGGTAAACAACCTGGACTTGTCTCTACTTGAGAGCAACCTTTTGCGACATTCAAGTTTAATACTTTTAAATCTATTTTTATAATGTTATTGAAGTTACAGCTTGTTGTTCTTTGATTTCTATTATTTTTTGTGCGGCTATATTCCTGTATTTGTTACTATCGGCTCAGACTATTTCAATGATTCAGACTGTCACTGAAAGCCTCTGTCGTTGAACTGAGATTTCAATGAACTTCAAAGTAGGCTCGAAGCTAAATCCTATTGCCTCAGAGGTCATTAAACTTCGTAGAGTTTTTGCTTTGGAATTAATGAGTGCATTTCTTATTTATTAAAGTTTAACTGTTTAATTAAATAAATACAAGTGTCCGTGCAAAGACCCCGGTCGGTTCAAAAGTTTCGGGTACAGCGACGACCATAAAACGTTGTTTAGAGAAGTAACACGTTTTGACCCAAAAACTGAAAGCCAGTTTATAGTACAATCTTTCTAATGGTATTTTTGTGGCGTTAAATATTTTTCGACTATAATCTAGGCGTATGTTTACAATTACGTGGTCGTTCAAAACAGGTTCGTTGAACTCATTATTTATGTCTTTATAATTGTTCGCAGTTGTTCATCGTTCAAGTTTAACTGTGAAGATTTTTGTTTGTTTTCCCGTGTTTGTGTGCGTCTGGTAATAAGATCAGCAAACATTATTGATTGATGGTTGTTCGATCATACTGCGAGAGTGGAACGAGTTCACACAAGTTAAGATAGTTCTATTATTAGATACGTAGCGATTAAATTGAACACACCGTGTTCTCTCAGTCAAATAATAGTTAATATGTCCATGACAATATTTGCTTGATTGGCAAAAGTAAATATGTAATGGACAAATTATTGTCAACTTTTGACACGCTACAAATTATTTCCTGCTAAGATATGATTTATAAAATTAACGTCGTATAATGACAATAACAAAACGGTGGTTGATAATTTAAAAGCATAAAGATATCCTCTGGATATAAATAACGAAAATAGCCGGCACACTGTCCTATCAAAACATTTTGAAATGATGTCAAAAGTATCAATAATTCTTAGCCAAAGCTGTTATGAATCATTATCTTCGCGGCAATGTGTAATGTTACTAAATAAAAGTGCTCTTTGATAAATTATTCTGTTTGTATTCCAGAAATTCTTAAAATTACATTCCTTTAAACACACATTCTAACGTTAATTTTCTTTTATGATACTCATAGGTTACACTTAGTTTTATATTTCGTGGGTAGTATGACAGAGTACGTTCGTACTTTTCTTTTATACTATAGTGAACAGAATCACTTCGGGCCGTATATTAAGGACGCTTTCTACACTCACAGCCCCACACTAAGAGTCCCTGTGTCGGGGGTACCATGGACACACATAGACAAATACACAAACACCCAGACCCAGAACAGAAATCTAAATTCA
>DWNM01000174.1:0-13082 GCA_018250375.1 Narcosius parisi helen
TTTAGCATACTATATTTGATATAATATAGTTTTCATCCATTAAACGGTTGGGTGAAGGTGGTCCCTACTTCGGATCTTAGACCATATGCTTATTAACTTTAACTACACTAAACGTTGGTTGTTTAACTATAGCAACTTTACTGCTGCTCCTACTGGTGGTTTCTGACTTATATATGTTCTAGTCTCAAATCTCAATATTCTAACAAAACAGATATAGTAACACGAAGCGTTTCAAGTCATAATACCTTAGATTGGAAATGTTTCTGTGACTGACTTCAGAGTTCAGTTAGGATTCCCGTTCTATATGAAATAGCTTGTCAGTTTTATTAAAAGAAAATAGGCGAGATTGTTTCCTTTACGTAAATAATATTTACTTTCTAATACGTACAAACTATTTGGAAATTAGAGTGACCAAATTTCAACCACTAGGCTATGCACTGCATGTGTTTAGCAACATAAACTTTTCCTTCAAAACATAGATGAACACAAGAAATAATTGTCCCGTAAATGGGAACACGTTAGCATATAATACATACTATAAAATAAGTAGAAGATACTTTAAGTTCAACTAAATAGCAGCGACGTTCTCTATTAAAAATACCTCTTAAATTGCGGCCGGAGGTTCGTACAACTCTTACTTGACGACTAACTTTTTCCGGCGCCGATAACTTGATGAGGTGGAAAGATGAGTTAGTCTAACATTTAACAAGAAAACTCATTGAACAAGTGAAAACTTATCTTGAGAGGTTTAGTGTTTTTGAATTTTTTTGATCATACCTCCTCATGTTTATTGTCAGAATCTATGGTAATACGTGTTACAATTACTACTTATTTAAAAATAACAATTTATCCCACGAGGACCATACAATTTTTCGGGATAAAAAGTAGCCTATGTCCTATTCCAGACTATAGTCGATCTCTTTGTCAAATTTATATCTGATCCATTGAACCGTTTTGTCGAGATCGAGCAACGAACATCGATCCAGCTACACTTTCGCTTATACGATAGTTAAGAAAAAAATACAGTAAAACGATTTCATTATGTTAATTCAATATGATATTCGAATAATATTTTATCACTGTCTCCGTTTTTGTAATTAAATAATCTTCATACTTATCTCCATGTTTGATAACATGTAAACATCGTGCGTAAAATGAAAATAAGCATGTTCAGCTATTCAATAGTACACGCATCGGACGTACGGCAGTACTGGCAATGAAAATGTGGTCACTTAAAGTTGAGTTACGATTGTTCGATCCCAACACACTATGAATAAAACATAACTTTCACCGAAAGCTATATCCCCCGTGTCCTCAGCTATCGAACAAAATAAAAGTTCTGAAATGACTTACTCTCACTGTCGCTGCGAAGTGAAACTATTAATATTTAATGAGCAAAAATATAGAATAGCGTAAGAGAAAACCTTTTCTAAACATTAAACTGGGTCATTTTGCGCCGAGAATTTAAAGCAAATATATGAACAGAGATAATTGTGGTTGGCAGAGAACGTGTGGAAATCATATTCGTTGCAATAAAATCATTTATTTTGCCACATTTTACTATATTTCAAAATAAGCATTCATTTTTAGAATCACCATTTATTACTCTGGCAAATTGCTGATCAATTGTCTCCTGTCGGGATCAATTGGATTCTGCGTTCCGTATTCCACCAAATAAGCTAAATAAAATAGTGTTAGCAACCTTGAAGAACATAATGGAATGAACGTAACAAGCAGCTCTCAGGAATAGATTTACTCTCAAAAAAGTACTCGATAGCTTGTAATTTAAATCCAAATATTTACCGTGGGAAACTATTTATAAAATTACTACAATTATACACTCAAGTAACTCTATAACAGAAGCGAACGATGTGAAATATTTTTAATCCCGTTTTAGAAATATTTGCCATTCTGTTCACCTATACAGAATGATTTTACTGAACAGCAAAGCCGAAGCTCGTAGCCGTCTCGCACAAATGTGTTCATATAATTTACCAAAGTATACTCCAAAGAGTATATTAGCGTTCCATCACAGATAAATCCCCGACGCCAGGGCCCTGTAATAGCACAAAGGTGTGTACGTAAGCGTTGTACGCAATGAGAGGCGCTGTGTTCCGCAGACTGTGCACGGTGCAGCGCTGTGCACTTCGTCGCCAGCTCGCTGCACAGCGCCGCCACAAAGCTAACAGTTTAATGCCAGTCGCGGGCTCGACGCTTTTCAGCGGATGACTAATGCATGATGTTGTAATCTAACAATAGTAGAGCTGTCACTCGAAGTATGAGATGGTTTAGCAACAATGCAGCTGTTTGTTTGCTCTTTATTTGCATGTACATTGGATGGAGCTATTGTGACAATCGTGTAAATTGTGATATAACATTAAATGAACTTACTATTTTCATTCTAGATTTGGAATATTAAACGTCAGAATAGAATAAAATATCATACGATATTTTGGGATAACCGAATGTAGGATGCCGCGATTTAACACCAATTTTATTAAATACAGTTAAGCGGCAGCTCCGTAGAGCTCAAACATAGGATTTAATTTCACAATCAAAGGTTTCGATTCTCAAAGCACTGGCAACAAGATATAAACGCCAGCGAACATCGCAAACATTGCCCGTGGAATTACGCTATTTGCATTGCCGTGTAACCATCCAGCCTGAATTTGATCTTCGGATTTTAATGTGGCTACAATCCATTCTAGTGCTGGGCATAGGTGAGCACACAATACATATTGCATACATTGGGATCCTTTGGAGATTGCTAAAGATGCCGTTTAATGGCAAACCTGCTTTCGAAAGTAAGGTTTAAATGTTACAACATTTTATAAGGGTCGGAATCAATCATTCAACGACTCTTCCAAATTACGCTGAAGATATGCTATTTTTACGACGTCGAACTCTAAGTCGAGCCAACCTTTTTAGTTTTATGTCGAGCTCAGCACTGCACTGACACATATTTTCATACAAATGTTTTAATTTCGTCGTGTTCCTTACAGAATAGCCTAGAAGACGGGACATCGCCGCCGTCGATTCTAGTTGGATTACTTTCACCTCATTCCCTTGTACCAAATTTAAACATGTCTACAAAGTCTATCCAGTGTTACTGAATAATAAATGTTTAAATGTCATATTGATATAATGTCACTTAAAAACTAAAATAGCGGCGATTGTATTAGAACTAAAATATTGCCGTGGTGATAAGACACATTGTTCAAAATTCAACATACATATTTTGCTTTTTCACACTAATTTCATTTCATTTTTAACCGGCCCAATAAACCCCTCTATGGGTGAAATACATTTCAAGCGGACACCCGTAACCTAAAACGATCCGTAAAATATTTGCCAAAAAATTCAAATTTTTGTACTTCCTCGTCGTTCGTTTGGAATTTGCTATTTTGTGTATTTTCCGCCATAATTTCCGACCGCGACATAGAGAACTAAATATGAGTACTTAGTGACTAAGCTTCGAGTATCCTCACCGGGGCATTAACCTGCAGAGAAATTCTGCGATGTAAGTCTTTTTTTTTATTTTTGTACATTATGAAAAGGCCTCTATTTAAGTTTGAAATTAAGAGGCTCGTAATGGTTTTAGTAGGTTCTGCTCGGAATGTTTAATTAGGTTAATGCTCGCTGCGAGGTGAATACGAACAAACACTGCAGTTCGCCGTTCGCCGGTGCTCGCGAGCGGTCGGCTTCGCAACTCGAGTGCTTCGGCAATGAATGAAAAACTTCATACTTATTATCAGTTTGTTACTCTTTAGTTTGCATGCAAGTTGAAAATATTTATAAAATTTGTATTCAGTTTTACTCTTTAGATTACGCATTAACAAGCGCACACACGAGAAATTCATACACACATTCACACGTCCAACTCGTAATAATAACACACAAAAATATGACGTAAAATAAATTAGAAAGCACCGGAATAAAACTGAAACGCCATCTTTACACCCATTCCGCTATCCGCCGTTCGTCGTAGCTCGTAGATAAACAGAAACACGCGTATAGCTCGTCACAATGAATGACGCCGACGACCGCGCGCCGCTCGCACGCAAATACAGCATCGGCTCACAAAGCTAACCGTGTAATTCAACGACCGAATTGTACCTACATGGTGCCACTTTGCAGGCTTCGGAGAATGCTACACGGTGTCTCAATTAAATCTCGTGTAGTCATTGATATGAATTCACTGATTGCTGCAGTGGCATGCCTGTGCAGTTGTGATTTAATTATTTTAGCAACAAACAGACATACAGTCTGCCTGGTGTAGAGTGGAGTGGACAATCTTACTGTTCTATGTGATGTAAGGAACTACTACGTACGACTGTCCACAGGCTTCCCATCCTTTGCAATAAAATTTCGGGAAAATACACAATCAGCTTAGGAAGAAAAAAATTCTGCCTAACCCTGACACCTAAAAATTAAAAAAAAAAGGAAAAACCAGAGATATCATTTTTTATCAGCAACTCTGTGTGCTGCCGGTTAAGTAATGAAGAATGTAACAACATATCCAAGTACATGAATAAATGACTATGTTTTCCATGAAAAATAAGACACAATCTTTAATTTCTTGCCGAGTACGTTCAACTCGAAACGTAGATTAAATTCAATTTATTTATACCATATCTTCTTGAAATATTAACCCACCAGCCAGCTCATCCTATCAGAAGCATAAAAACAAGCCATTAAATTAAAAGTTTTATTGTGCCTGCCTCCGAGGAACAATATAAGTGAGTACTTTTAATAGGGAACGCCGCGGCCGTTAACTTGAACCAAGAATATCTGTTTAATAATTTAATCCTCAACTCGTCGCGTTTTACAAGTTCCGACCTGGGGGTCCTCCCCGGGGGGACATTCGAAGAAACGTCGACCTCTTTCAGTAAACTGAGTGGCATCGACGGATCGCCTGATCCTTGCCTCGCAGTCCTGGAATATTAATCATCCGCCCTGATGTTTGAAACCTACCTAGATCAGACTGAAAGGCTTGCAGGTCTGGAAGTATAAGCGAAAGAACTCGGACAGTCTCATGATAGTAAAATACCGATCATAAATGAATTACAGACTATTTATTTATAGATTTACTTTTAATATCGTTGCTTGTATTTGGAATCTCCGCCTTTCTACCTTCTCTGGCACCTAGTAGTCCATATGGCTTTCCCGTTCACTCATCAACCAACACAAAGAACTATATCCAGTAATTCAATTGACCTTTACGAGTTTACTCTACTATTCGTAAAATAGCAACTGTAAAAAAACTTTCGACGACGGTTCATTTTGGTACGTTAAACTTAATCTAGTTTAGGTCAGTAAGTCCCGGAGGGAGGCAGGAAGTCCTGATCTTATTATGAAGTTTCCCGAACGGAAACAATGCGGATGTGTCTCGAGACTCTCGGAGTTGCGGAGCCGGCGCTGGCCCGCTCCCGACTAGTTCGAAGCACCGCCAATATTGCCGCTGAACTATTATTCCCGAAACTGAGGACCGATTTTCCGTAACATCACGTAGTAGTCACTCTTCCGATAATGCAAAGGATCCACAAGTTGACCGACAGTCGGATATCTACGTACATTATTATGTGCCTATGTTGAATTTCGATGTCTGCTCTGGACCACCTGGACCACTACAGCAGGAATTTTAAAGTGGGCCTATAATTATTATAAGTGTAAAAAGTTCTTTTAATATTTTCTAAAATTATTAGAAGTTACAAATACCGAAAACATATGTAACTGTTTTAAGTAGATACGACAAGCGTGGCGAATCGTTTACCATTTTAGTCTACCGAGCTGTGTTCCTGGTTCGATCCTCAGCCAGACAGATATCTAAATGATGAATTTAGATTTCTGTTTTAGGTCTGAATGCCTGTGTATTCGTCTTTGAATGTGTTCATGGCATCCACGACGCAAGAAAGATGCTAGTATGGGACTATTAGTGTAGAAATCGTTATCTGTATTAAATAAATAGGTAAAACTGCTTTTTCAGATAGATAACCTTGCTTTGGAATGACTATTCATCAGCATCAATCAACAATGTTAATAATTGTGAATAATTAAATGGAATGAATGCCTTCTGAATACTTCGGCCACATATTAACAGGTGAGGTATTTTCCAGCGCAGAGCATGCGGCGCGCGCCGCCGCCGCCCGCATCGCTCCGCTGAATTCTTTCCATTTATTTAATTTTTGATAAAGCGTAAGGGAGAGCCCTTACCGCGTCAAATTGGAATACAGCAGGACAAATGCTGTTGTTATTAGAAATAAGGGTGTGCCCGAAATCGTACTGCGAGAGATTGGAAAACCGGCGACGGACTTATATTATAACAGTAGCAAGCGGGCACTTAGTTGAGCTGTTTTAAGATATTTACGGCCCACAGACTAATCTGTATTTTAACTCTAATAAGTAAAGGTTCTTCGAAGCCGGCTAAAGAGAGTTTGCTACTCGTGAGAACTAATAGCGTATAGCTAAGAATAAAAATGGTATTTTATTCAATAAATCTGAAAGGAAATTTATAATTTCCTACGTCCTAGTGACGAAAGCGACGGATATCGTCCTGAACCTTTTGAGGAGATAGATATTATATATGTCCCGAGACAGAATCGAAAGAGACCAACTAATAGACAAACTTCGAGTGACAATATCACGGCGATCGGTTCAAAAGTGGTTCACTTGAAGCTTTAAATTCGGAAGCAATAAAGCAGTTTCAGAGATAAGCTCCGTGAAGTGTGCCGGCGGAGCGGTGCTCGTCCGCCGCCTTCTTCGGAACTATCCCAGTAGCGCAGTTACGAAGTAAAATTAAAATTAATGCGAGCACTGAGCATCCACTTTTATGGAAGTGGAAACAAGCGAACTCCCGCTCGTTTTGGAGCAGCGGAGGGCGCGGCGCGGCGCGGCGCTGCGCCTAGCGGTTGTTTACACACATGTAAAATATTTAAACATGTCGATAAGAAATCAATAAAGTGTATTTGATCTAAAAAAGACACAGAAGATTAAAATAGCAAACGAGCATGCAGTTTAGGCACCTGATGCTAAGTGATCTCTGCTGCTTATAAGTCACCCTGCATCCACACACTCCTCCACTGAGACGTGAGAACTGTTTCACGCTAGAGACAGGTGTGGCGGTCGTACCTGCCCTCCTGGTCAAACCGTACGGTTTCTACCTACCTTTTCATCTACCTTTTAAATGACATATTATATTATTTATAAAACATACACATAAAAGTGGAGCTCATCATACGAAAGTGAAAATACACGATACACTTAATTACCATCGCCATAGTTACCAAAAGCTAGGAGTCGAACTGCTCGTATGACACTTTTTTTCCTTTAACTCCCACCTTCAATACAAGATTTACCCTCTTGTTACCCAAATAAATGTCAAACTTGAGACGTCCTACTTCGATAACGATACTTACAAATAATCGAGTACCAAATTGTTGACAACACGAGGACAACGTCACTATGACGAGCATGCTCCAGTCGCCACTTCTCTCGACAATCGTAAGTAATGGACGGCAGTCTGGCACGTTTCAATTTTTTTTACGAGTACTCTAGATTTGGAAAAGGAGATTGATATTGTTTGCACAAGAAAACGTCCCGAGATCACTCTCGCAAAATATTTTGTGCCTCTTTGAATGAACAGAATAAGTTATTCTAGATTCTAGATAAACAATGAAAAGTTTTCTTTGTGGTAGAATAGATGTATCTAAGAGCGTATTTCTGGCAATCTTTCGTTAAGTTAAGTATCCAACTACGTATTTATAACACACAGAACATAGCAGGAGCCAATATTGTTAATAGTGTTTACCCACCGAGAACGATCTCCATATAGTACCATAATAATTAAGTACAATTAAAATAATAACACTATAATAATTCGCATAATTTAATTATATAATTGTAATTTTAATTGTATTTAATTCCCATAATTTTAATGGCATATCTTATATTTAATTTTTATAATAATTGCATACTCAATTTTGTCTCTACCTAATTGTGTGTATGTTTTTCATGCTTTAATGTAAATTAGTGTAATTGGCCGTTCTAATTAGCAGAAATAAATTAATAACAGTAGGTATAAGTAAAACTCTTTTCATATAAAAAATGCTATGAATAGATCTAAATGAAATCAAAGCATTTTTTTACTATTCGCGGTACCTACTCATTGCGCAGTAAAAACTGGCCACGATCCCGACATAAGTCATAGTATCACCGAATCGCACAATTAAAACAAAGCGCTAAATTCGAAGATACAAATGATTGAGGAAAACGTTGCCTATCGGCGCGGAATCGCCAATAACGATAAAGCGATCGCAGAAAAAGTGAAATTCCCGAATGAATAAGCAGATGAATTACCCGACGACGCTAAATTACAATAAGACAAAAATTAAATGGGGCGTGCGCGGGAAATCTCCACTTTATCGGTGGCCGTGTGGTCGCCCTAACCTGGATTAAAAAATGTGAAAGAAAAAGAAAAATTTAGGACGTCTAAGAAATATAATTGTACGTAGGGGCCGATGGCGCTATCATGTACTTAAAATCTGTCACAATAGCCGTACGTTAGGAACTAAGTTATGATATATGAGACACTCTGCCTATCTACCTTTCTATAACATTGTAACTAGAACAAAACTGATCGATCACTACTGATTCGAAGTTGCGGCGTCGATGTTTATTTCTTACATTACTTCCGAACCTATTGCGTCTACAATATCACATACTTCTATAAAGATTAAATAAAATTCTACTATAAGAGCGCAAATGACACAAAATAAGTGTAATAGTGTTAAGCGCTACTGTATCCCGGTTTAAACAGTGTGCTACGGGAGATATACTTATCTGACGCGTTCCAACTCAGTTCTCAGGGCTACAATTCTGTGGCCATCCTCAAGAAATACTCTAATGTTATCGAGAGTTAATGTCCATGGGTGAAAGTGGCCACCTACCGGTGGTAACTAATGCTTGTTACATTATTAATAGATACTTTAAAACGGCCTTGTCTAGTGCCTATTAATGTATGTACGAACCTAAACAGCATGAACGTGTGGAAACGGGGCTAATGCCGCCTACACGATCCTGTTATAGTAGACGCCTATCCTGTCCTAATAACGCCCACAATATTCTGCTGTAATCATTACCATACGAAAATTAAATCCGTGCTCGAATTATTTAAGCAGACAGTGTACATATCGACGTTTCTCTTCATGCAAAATTATGTTTGTATTTAAATATTATTAGATATATCTCAAAACGGTTATCCACCTTAAATAGCAACCTACGTCATAAAAATTATGATAGTTGCTTGAATAGTTCCATAGATAATAACGAACCCATGAGATCACGATCACAGGATCATGTAAAGTAGATTGCTGATATCGAGATTTTACATATAAATTGAACTGCCCCTCCATACGTTCTTCAAACCCATGAAAACGAATATATAGGCCGCTTAATTTTCCTATTTCTATGACATGGGTAAACAACAAATACTGCCCTTAAAACAATGGTTCCAAAAATATAGTTAATACATAACACGCGACAGCTCTTGACATTACAGATAGCCATCATTGGCTCATTGGCTCCCTCCAGACCCTACGGCTACACGTTAACTGGTAATACGATCTATGAAGTACTGAGAAACGTTCACTAGGATTCAACATATCTTATAATCGTACAACATGCCTGGTAAAACCAGGTCCGGATTAACCATTAGGCAAAGTAGTTCCCGCATCCACCACGGGCCCCGTGCACGTGCTAAGAAAAAAAGGTTCATTGTATCCTTTCTCAATGATTTTTTCCATTTCCTTATTTATGATTTTTTCGACGTATGAATATTCATCATTATTTCTACTCTCTCTCTCTCTGTCCGTCCAGAATAGGGGCCCCGGAAATTGCATTGCCTAGGGCCTCTGACAAGCTTAATCCGGCTCTGAGTAAAACATATGGAGTGTGGACAGTTCTGTAAATTATTAAGAGCATATCTATGAACGTTTCCGTTCATCGGAAGACGCGTTTAGCAGTTTGTCCCGGCGACCATTAAGGAATATCATCACTTGCTTCAGATGGATGACATATAATGCTTATTTCCAGAAATCCATATCGAATCAGCGTTCACAGGCATCGTTAATAAAGTTCAATTTTATGTAGTTGTTGTACTCAAAAATATAAAATGCGCAAGGAACCCCTCTGTTTGCTATATTACTGCCCCCTGCAATCGCGGCCAAAACGGGTTCCAAGGCCAATTTCCTAAAAAATCTATGTAAATATCTTTTTAATCAACACTTAGTAATAAGGCTGCATAGTCTTAAGTTAAGTTAAGTTCGTTTTCTGGTGTCCCACTCGCTAATACATATATTAAGTTATACACATATAGTAAATATTCCTAATAATACTTAATAATGATAAATTAGGTAATTGTTTCTATTATATTTGTATTGTAAAACATTAAGTATTCACTTATGTCAGCCATTTTGTCGGGATTTTAACGTCGCAAATGGTGCGTAGATCGCATCTCCATTTCGACCACTCTGAATGGTGGCTTTACAATACCTACTAAATACCTTTCAAAACAGATAACCCATTTCTACGTCCACTTCGATGTCACCGATAACTGAAGGAAACTCCCTTTAGGGGCTTAGTGTTCGTAAATGCAGTTCGCATATTGCTATCGTACTGGCCGCGAGTAAATCACACCCAGGCTGTTAGTGTCACTTATATGGCCCATTGCTTTCTTACGAGTATGAGATCGATGTTGGGAAGGGGCGTGCCGTCCACCTGAACGTCATCGCTTAAGACTATGGACGGTTGTGTATTAAACGCTGAATAAAGAGGTCCTAGGAAAGCTAGATATAAATGTTAGGTACAAATCTTGACGACATAATTTTTGAGGAAACGCTGAGTAGTTTAATTGTCAGTATAGATCGGTGTAACGAATAAACTTACGCATATTACAGATACCAATACTACGTAAGGTACATCATACCTAGTCTAGAACGACACCACAACCACTTCTGCCTTCCGCGTTTCTATTGCATTTTAGGGGGGGTGATACCTAAAAACATTTTTATTCGGTCCAACATCTGCGTAGCAACAACATGGCTGTATTATAAAAAACATGATATTTTATTCAGACTAGATTATATATTATTTTTGAACGTCAATAACCTACTATCGCTTCCCGAAGATATATATATAAATACTCATAGACTGCAGTTACATACTTCTTAATAGCAGGTTGACGGCAAACCTCCTCATTACTTTTATCATTTGAAAGTATGAAGAAAAATAGGACGGGGAAGGTAACCTATAAATAGATCTGTATGAAAGATCCAACCTAAAGCGAGTCGATCACGTGGCAACTCATCTGAAGCCGCTGACCCCCGAACTCTCCAACTGTGGAGTGCTCCCTCCGGTGCCTTTGAGTCCATTAAACAAATAATAAGATGCCGCCTGAACTAACTACTCCACTTCAAACGACGCTCCAATAGGAAAACTTCCCAATTCCCGTTCGTTCCCGTGGGAGCTACCACGTTTATAGTTGGATTATTTACATCTGCCGAAGAGATTTACATACCAGTCACGCCACGCATTAGTAACTTTGTTTTTGATCAATAAAAGAATTCTCAAAACAATTCAAAAAGTTTATTTTCAAATAATGTCGTACGATAGGCGTTTGGTTAATATAATATCCTCTTATGTTACTGTGAACTACTATGAGGCATGCAAAGGTATAATTATAATTTATCCCTACTAATATTATAAATGCGAAAGTACTATGTCTGTCTCTTGGTCATGCCTAAACCATTGAACCAATTTGGATGAAATTTTGTACAAAGATAGTTTGAGACCCGAGAAAGGACATAGAATAGTTTTTATCCCGGAAATCCCACGGGAACGGGAATTATGCAGAAAACGGGAACTATTAGGCAGAAATATGTGTGGCGGTGGTGCCTCCGAATTCGAACCAGAAAGGGTTCTACCGCCTTCATCCTAATTAATATTATACCGCCGCCATTTTCTCAAAAACTACTGGTCCGATTTGGATGGGGTTTCCATTATTCAAGTATTCGATACGATACAATACTACACGACACGATACGACTCTATGGTCATCGATCTTTGGTCGCGACCGAAGCCGCGAGTTGAAGCTAGTTTAATAATATATACATAAGTATATTACAATTATGCATTTAATCAAATTAGTTCAAAGTAGAGCTCCCGATTGACGTGACACAATTATTTTTAACTTAACAAAGACGTTAGTATCTTAAGTAGTATCTCAAATAGTACCTACTACTTACTTAATACGTTAATATTAAATGCTTCTATTGACAACACATCCTTAATGCGTCTTTAACGACCTAAAATCGTTAAATCTTTGAAACCTTAGTTTTTAATATAACATTGAGGTAACAATCGAACATCCACTTCATTTGATCTTAAGTGCGGCCTTGAATGTGTGTAACCAACTCCATACAGAACGAGGGCTGCACCCGGAGCCGGTCACGGACGCCTCGCCACTCGTCACATTTAAAACGGTCGCCTCATATTTATGTCAACCGACATCCACAATTCCACACCCTTCCATCGAAACGCAAGAACTACTGCAACATTATATATTTTAGATGCAATAAAATAAAATAATAATTATGCGAAAATCAACAATAAGCAATGTTTAGCTGAATTTCCACGGCGGCAAATTTGAGCCATCGGTCGTTAAAATAAATACAAGCGACTTGTCAAAGAGGGCCCTGACCCGTTTGCCGGCACTTTTAAATAACATCTAATTTATTACCTGAAGCTGTGAATGGCCGCCTGGCCGGTCCGTTCTTTGAGCGCAAATTTTGTTTTATAAATATCGCTATGTAATTTTATAAAAGCTTCCCTACGATGCTTCCGTCACGAGTACGTTTATGTCTGTTATTAAAACCAATCAGCTATTTATCCGATTTATGAATGTCTCATTCTTTGGCGCGCCCTACGGCCCAAACGGCTTAAGGGATTTTAACATGATTATGAAGTATTGTCGGATTCGACTAAATTGTGGGAGTAAGCACGGCTATATTTTTAAGCAGTCGGGTTAT
>DWNM01000175.1:0-13063 GCA_018250375.1 Narcosius parisi helen
AGGATAATAATTCAGTAAAATCTATATTCAGCAAACTGTAGACTAAATGTAAGGGAATTCAAGAATATAAAAAAATGACAAAAACATTACATCGAAATGAAAAGCGAAGATATATGGGCGAATAAGAACTTTGCAAGGGAAAGAACGCAATTGAAGTATTCCACTAAATAGCGATCAAGTGAAAAAACTATTAAAGTCCACTGTCCTAATGTTATGTATATTCAAAAATACATAAAAGCGTATAGTAAGAAATACAATCTTATGTTAAACAACTAATATCCCAATCTCAAAGCTAACTCATACCATAGTTCAACAACAATAACAAATGCGCTACTGCCAAAAAATATTAAAGAGGATCGCGTTGTAATAAAAAGCGCAAATATCTCGACGATCGTGACGTTGGAAGATTAAGATTAGAAGGGAAGGATTTAACTAAATCCCAATCGGTTGAAAAGGCTATTATTGTGAAGGCGGCAGAGAAATCGGCGAGGCTCTGTGGTATTGTCGGCGCAGACAGCTCTCTAGAGCCGACACAATAGGCCTTCAGTGCCTACATTGCGATCAACCGAGAATACGTATTGTTCGATATTAGTTATCTCAAGGCTCACTTTTGTTTAAACTTTTGGCTCGACCTTCGTGGTAATGAACACTAGTTTTTTCGTAATGTCACGTGATTAAAAGTTGCGTCGTACTTTCGGGTCAAATAGTAGTTTATAACTCGGCACGGACCAAAAAATATCTCAGTTATATCAGAAGTTCTTAGTCAAGTTAGTTCTTGGTGGCTAAAAACAGAATTAATTTTTTTTGTGGTACAGTAAATAGAATGACTAAATCATTTTATAAAGCAGCCGAAAACGCATGGCCTAATCTTTGCAAGATGCTTCATTCTCGGACTGAAAAAGTTTTTGAAATTTGAACATATCAAATTTTGATGATTTTCGTAAGGTATACAAATTACGTATAGGTAAATATCCAAATTATTCTGATTTCCCTAGTTTCATACTATTACATTGTGCTAAAACTTTTATTTCAATTCGATGTACGATATTAAACGCTTCGTATTATTTGACGTCATGTTGACTGAGATTTTTTCTATGAAAGGTTTGAAGTCAACAATATGACGAAATATATTTTAATCTCATAAAAGTCAGACAATGTCGTTAGATATACGAAACATAGTATTAAATATTTTCATACGCTTTATACTCGTCTAAGGAGCTTTTCAATTAACGAAGTTTATTTACTAATGTCTCATTTGTTTCCCAACTTTTCTATTCGTTTACAAAACATACATTAAAAAAATGAGGACTTCATTCGAGCTATCAATGGTATTTAAATAGCATATTCTTATTTTTCTTGTATGTAAAAAGTACCGATTGAGTAATGAGATACTATATATTAATTACAATATAGCCTAAGTCTAATGACGTATTTGGAACAGAATTTAAAGGTGATATTTATACTATCGATGATAGATTTACTAAAGTCTCATTTTCAACGAACACATGACATATTTCTGAATCCAGCGAGCACTACGACATAGTATACACATCATACTTTATTTCCATAATAAAATTGAACATCATCGGACGCGGTATAAAGTAGCGCAAAAGATTGCATCGTGATATGAATCAAGATGTACTTTCGCGACGCGAAATAAACGAATTTGTCTGAGAAACGACAGCTTGAAATACGGAGCTTCTGGAGTCAATTGAAAGCGAGTATGTCACAAGAAACAAAAGAAAGGACATAGTTTCAACAACATGATGGTAAAGATTAGTAGCAAGTAAACCTAAAGGAATTATTCTGTGTAATTAATAGATTTGTCCTATGACAGAAAAATGTAACTAATGCTAACATAACAAAGTATAAGAATGGTATTGGATACTAAACTTTTTACACCAAAATTATTTTGATCTCTTATTTTTATGACCTATAGCATGGTTCCTTATTTATTAAATATTTTAGTATAGGTATTGTATATGAAATACGATTAGCTTAAATTAAAACAATAAATAATAAAACGACTAAATAGAGTTTGCATAAATTAAAACAATCAGTAATAAAAATCGGCCAAGTGTGAGTTGGTCTCGTTTTAAAGATCTCGATCTGAACAAAGGAAACATATTTTGCTCGTCAAGACAAAACATAAGTATTGTGCGGTGGCACGGAAACCTTAATGCGTGCGAACAAGTCATATATGACTGTTATTTTACCCACATCAGATAATGTTTGTTCATCGATTACCCACTACAGGATGGAATAGTCAGTTAAATTGGCAAGACAAATTGCAATAGTATGGTAAAAAATCCTGTTTTCATGTATACCGACCATTGCATATATTTATTTCCACATTTCAGCAGAATTCCGCGCAACTTGTTTAAAAATGCAGGGATGTTGTTGCGAAGTCAAGAATATCCTAAGTAACGCTTGCATTTTAAATTTCGTTTACTTTCAAAGTTCAGTGACTTAGAGCTAACGAACTTACGAAAAGTGAAAAGAAAATAAGTATAAAAGATGTCATATTGACACACAACATATTACGTGACAGATGTATTTGTAAAGAAAATATAAATAAATAAGAGTAACTAATAATCACTTCCTTAACGTATTGTCGACTGAAAAAGAAAGTATTATTGAAAAGAAGAAGAGGCAAGCTCTAAGCTTTCAAACAAATCATAACAGTAACGAATAATAAACATGTCAAGCGAATCGTTCTATCTGAAGTTATAGCAGCACAAAAATATACCGTAATAGCCTTCATAGCAGACAGAAAAAGAAAACGTAAGCTTGGACGCAAATCGTTAATAATGTTGTATTATTCATGCCTCTCGCCAATATGGAAGCACGAAACACAAATACGAAAGACTAAAGAATTAGTGACCAAAATCTTTATTACATATACGCGAACCGTGGAATCTGTTTTGAGCATGAAAATAACTTTGTACAGAGTTCCTTTTTCTATACGATGTTAGTATTAAACGTACATGGAATCCATCTGATGGGAGGTGGCAACTGCCGCCCATGGATATCTGTAACCAACTCCAGACAAGATTAGGACTTAGATAACTAAGTTGGAACGTCTCGAATAAATATGTATCCCTTACTCTTCAAACCAGAAACTAGCAGTGCTTATCACTGCTGTTAATAGGCAGAAATAGGTGTGGCGGTGCCTCCGGAGACGAACCAAAAATGGTTCTGTAACTTTCAATAATTGATCTTATTCCAGAGGAGCTTTCAAGATTTTAATATAGTGTTCATATAACTACTACTCATATTATAAAGTTATATTAGGTACAACTGGTACAACAGACTATTTTAAGAAAATATGAACAAGAAGGTAAGTGACGAGATTTTACAAAGGGGAGAAAAGAAGGAAGAGGAAGTTCATTGCATGTCGAGACAGGGACTAGACTGGTGCAGTCTGGAAAGTTACGGTAATGGTAAGGATATAAAATTATATTGGATACTTATATGTACATTAAGCAGTAGTGCGGTATCAGGAGCTAAACAGATAAGGAACAAGTTCTGTATAGGAATAGATGGTATTACATCGAACAGAAAAAAAATCAATGCGATAGGAAGATAACAACATGATTTGACTGACAGGTAAAGTGGACTTTGAAATTTAATCAGGTATGTCTAGACGGCAGCATGATTGCAGTCTGGTGAATTCGCTGGGTAAGGATCAAGCTTCCTTAGTAATTTTATTGGATTTGAGATCGTTCTTGAAGTATGGCACAAAATGCGGAAAATGAAAAATGTTCTGAAGAACACGCTAACAATAACCGAAGAAAGTAAACGAAAAAGTACCTATAAGAAAAACAATGACAAAAGTGCAGCTTTATATTGCAAACATGTCTAGACAGAAGTTTGGTGATTCATCTGTAGATTTCATTATTGTTAAATTATAAAGAATAACTTTAATGTTAAAGTAGCTGTTATTCAAATATGTATTACCAAAATAAATAAACAAGAAGTAACATATGAAAGTTCAACAAACACGTCTAGACGTAGGTGTGGATTCGTGTAGCTCAATGGGGATTCATTTCTCTTTTAAATTACTAGTACAGGAAATAAACAGTTCAATACCAGGAGAATGCAGGGAGGAGCCAACGTTATGGTACGCACGTCTAGACGGGGTGGTGACTATATAGGTGGGACCTGAAGTTCAGGGAATTTATTATGTTAGTAGTAGTTAAAGTAATCCAACGAGTGAAGTATGAGAATTCTACAGTAAATGTGATGAAGTCCCTAATTTTCTAAAATTTCGATTTTTGAAGATGAAACATTCCATTGTAGGTAATGTTATCACAGCGATAATATATAATAAAGTTGTTACTCTTGAACACTAATTTCTAAACGGACCTATATACGCAGTATATGATAGACTACTTAAACATGGCAGACAACGGTAACGGTAAGAAAACAATATATAGAATAATACATTTATACACAATTCTAGACGTTGTTAGAAATACACTCAAGGGGATTTTAATACGACTGTATTGTGGAAGGCTAACAATACATAACTACGTAACAAACGTTATATCAACCTTAAATTAACACAGAACTAATTTTTAAATTCTTATCTTAAAAAGTACAAAGCTTAAAAAGCGTGTACAACGTGTTTGTGCTATAAAATCTACGACTTGGTGATTTCCTCGGAAAAACAAAATAGCTTGTTTATGAATGAATTCTACAGAACGTTGGTCTTGCTTTCAAAATTTAAAACAATTTTATTCTGCCAGACTATGTACACAAATATCTATTTGAGTACATACAGTGTGTTGCATACATTTGTGGCAAACGGTATTTGATCAGGTGTGTTCTCGTTATTCTGAATTACTTACAAAGTGATTTGTGAGTCAAAAAAATTGGCTACCTGTTCCCAATGACATTTCTTCAAACCTCGAATAAATTTACTTATAATAAGGATATGTATAAGTCTTATAACGGTAACAATGTAAATAACGGTTGCTATGCTCCTAAATTGTATACTATTAAATTTTAGATTCAATGGAAACTTCAGTTAACGCAGTGTGCATACATTACTATAATATAAGAATAGAATTATCATCTCATTACAATGCGAAATGTTGACTCACGTACAGTTTTAGTTCTGCGGCGCAGTATGTTCCTTAAAAGAAAGCACACAGGATCGAACAAAGGGTTTCTGTAGTTCTCCATTTAAACATTCGTCTTATGCTGTTGGAAATTGGCCAAGCTATCGAGACTAACAAATTCTTTAAACACTCCTTCAGATGCCGAAATCTATTCGAAAACTCCCTTACGAACGCACGATCAAGATCCGTTAAGATAATAACAATGAAATTCTATGAAATGTACATAAAGCAGGTGAAACTGTTAAATGAGACATTTTACTTAACGACGATGTTGTGGATGTAAAAACTGATGATGCGCAAATGGTGTCGGGTCATGAGAGTAACTGTATTTAATGATTAATAATGATAAACTGTTTAGAACGGCGCATTTTCTCTTATCGTTCTCAATAAGTGCGTTAGTATCGTCAGTGTTGTATGCGCTGTTTATACATTGGAATTGTATCCATGAACGTTATTATTGTAATTAGAATACTGTTAGTTGACTCATCTACATAATGCATCGTTAAATACTGCGTAATTAATTAATAATGTTATATTCTCTAGGATGTGATTTTATTGCAGTCATGGATAATCTTTTCTTACTCACGGTACTTTACTTCTATATATACATTTTTTATCGTCGACGAAGATTATAAGAGACATCCATCCATCGACTGCACAAAAATTATAGTAATAATATGGTAGGAATGGCTTAAAGTAAGAAAGTCGTATAAAAGTCAAAAGGTAAAAATTGTTCAAATATCGTTTCGTGAGGAACAAACTGCAGACAGTAAATTTGTGTTGACGACCATATATTCAACGGAGAAGGCTGTAGCTCAAACATTACGTGTGTTGGCCGCAAGCCAGAAGGTAAAGCGGAAATTTGGGCTCACATTAAATTATTCTTTGTTTCCATTTCAAATAGAGGGAATCGTTAATTATGTTTGAGACCGCATACAGATTTAAACGATGGTTATGAAAATCTTTGCCATTAAATTTGAATAAATGATCTGTTAGTTGCATAAGAAGGTCATTCCGCGAAATGTTTAATGAGACTCACATTTTTCATAATTCAAAACGATTATGTCGTGACGTATGTTCATGCCTTTTAAGTCACGATGTAGTAACGCGAGAAAATGCGCAACATTTTATATGAAAGAAAAACACAAATAAAGACTTACTATACAGAAAGTAAAACGATATCGAACATTACAAATACAAGAAATTCAACACATCGTCAAAATAATTTAAAACCGTTGTGAAAGGTCCGTTACTATATCCGAGCGTTGCATAACCGACTTTCACTTGTTTATCTTGATATCAATGTCCTAGGCGGCACAAAATGTCGGGCGTAGGAGGTCAAGACACGACAACACGATAACACTCACACGACTCCTTTAGGGGCGCTGGTCAGGCAATGGTTTCACTAAACATTTAGAATTTTGTCACGAACAAGATTCGACGAAAGCTGTATATTGATGCAGAAAAGATATTTATTTCGAATAATGTAAGGTATTTAAGTTATTACGTAAGGAATACTTTAAATTGCCATGTTCTATGAACGCAGACATCCTATTAATGTACGAAGTTTAACATTTTTTCGTTAAAACTACAAAAATAGTGACGTGAGAAATAACCTGCCAAGTGCGCAGTTGTAAACACAGACTAGGAGTTAATAAAAATAAATAACTAGTGAATGAACGGTGAATTTGAAAGCATTTGTTGAATGAATGAAAATATTATTCCTTCGAAAGACAAAGGCCAGTACACTGCAACGAAAAGACAGAAGTGGACGCTAAAATTATTCCCGTGCAGATCCTTTGAGTCTTTACACGGTCCCTTAAACAATAGAAGTTCACCTGGACGAAACAAAAAAGAGTAATAAAAGAAGTAAGAATAATAACTTTAGAGAAGCTTTGAGAGAAACGTCTTTGTGAGAGATAGGGAATAATTATTTCGTATTTCCGCTGCTTAAGCGCTCACGTGTCTCTACGTTTGTGCCTTTTGTTCGCAAAAGAGGTTTTGTTTGAAGCATTTAAGGTTCTAGTGCCTTAAATTAGGTACGTTTAAGGCTTCGAACATCTAAATTGACGACAATATAAAAACAGAAAACATTTATGTAAAGATAAGTTTTTTCCTGGAAATCATTTTTGTGTATAAAAATATACATACATCTTCTAGGTATTATGCATTTATGCTAGAGTGATTAGTATGAAACGAGGGAATTTTTAAAATACTATTCGTTAATTAACGTTTAGGTTCTTCCTGCATAAAATTAGCCCAGGTTTTATTAGAACATTGTTTTAAACGTTCTTGACCAATTCGTGGATATCCGGATGTTGGTATCCTTAGCTGTATAAAGGCTGTTATAAAAATAATACTTTTACCAAACTTTAGATATTGTAATGCAATTGAAAGTTATGATGATGTTGTCCCTAATTGGAGCCTTTCGCAAATAATTTGCACAAGACAACAAAGAACTGAATCAAACAAAATAGATAGACGAAAATATACGAAGGTCATATTATTCCCATTAATAAACGTGTTCAATAATATTGACACAAAATAAAATTACATATTTTTATAGTCGTTTAATCAATATTGCTATTGGTTATATAGCTTGTTTGTTCAGTTTAATTTAACAGTTTATTATACATATATTTAGTCGTATGTAGAGTAAGCGCCTAAAAAAACTTTGTAAAGATACGCTATTTAAGTCAGACAATGCCATCAGTGAGTTTATAGCTTATAATTAAGCATAATTCTCATTATATTCGCGAAAAAATATGAAAAAGTTATAAAGCCGTAATAACTCCCAATACGCCGTTAGCTCGTTTGAGAAAACGCGAATGTTGACACAAATTACTGTCATTACGAGTCTATTCACGGCCTCCGTTTGTACAATTTGGTTAACTGTTATTGTAAATGTATACATTGCACTATTTCGGTCAAGTGGCCGCAAAAAGATGAATCAGCGTGTCATGACCACAAGTGACGAGTATGTGCGATACATGTCCCGTTACTCCGCTACAGCCTTACCAGGCCAGACCATACGAGATACCGTAACGCGCCTTGCACGGATACCGGCCGAAATAACTGTATCTAACCTCAGCTGCTGCGGAGGATAGAGTTTATCTCCTGCATCGCAAATTTCATTAGCGTCCTCCGATGAAATCGTATGGCATCTAAAGATGTGCAAAACGGTTTATAAAATGTATTTAAATACAAAATGCAAATACTTTATAAATTTGCTATTTCAAAGACAAAATGCAAAATACGTACTTTCAAAATAATTTTTCAAATTAAAATACTTTTATTGTTTTCAATATTTTTTATACGTACGTTCAGCGATTAATTCGGGATGCTGCGACTGATTTACGTAATTCACACGCCATTGTTTGCGGCTAGGCTTAAAAAAGAGGTCCGGTGTCGAGAAAAAACGTTTTTTTTTTCTTTATTCCGGAAAACTGGAATTTAGTCACAAATGAAATACAAAATACTTTTCTCAAAAGTATTAAAAATACAAATAGGATTTTGTATTTTATATACTTTTATTTGGAAAATGTCACGTCTCTAATGGCATCAATAAGCATCTCTCTTGGCACTTTCACTGAGACCTCATTAGAAACTCACCGATAATGATGAACATTCAGCTGAAGTCGCAATCAGCTTATGTCATGATTCATTTGGAACACTTAGTATTGTGTGAAGCACGTAATAATTGATCGATACGTAACACAAATTGAGATGTGTAATTGCGATAAGTATATCTTCGTTAACAATGTTATACATTTTAGTTATCGTAAGTATGATAGTGAATACGATGGGTTCGAAAACCTCTGAGGTATTAGTGCAATGTTTGTAATTAAGTGTTGTTAGGATTTTAATCCTCTGGAGATTTACGTCAAGGTAACAAGGCATTGATCTTGAAACTATCTTTGTAAGTCAGATTGAATGCTATCTTGATTACGACCCACAAAACGTGATGGATGAACTCCAGATGAATATATTATCAAAATTACATTACGAAATGTGTACGTGAGTGAATTTAGACTAATCCTGAAAATAGCAGCATTGGCTTAGCATTCTGCTAATTAAAATGTCAAAAGCGACAGAGGTAATATACCACTTGCAAATTTTCAATCAGTTCGTAAAGCATAAGATATTTCGCGGTACTAGCAAAATCTATAGTAAAAAAGTTAGCATCTAGAGAAAAATAACTAAACGTCTCATAATCGAAATAAATAAAAAATATCGAAAAAATATACCTTTTGGCAGGACTGTGGCGAAATAATTTTAGCAGTGGAAGAAATATCCACCAACAATAACGTAGCGTGAAAACTCCGAGCACACACTGTACACTATACTGTAATTTGCGCAGAAGGGAAAAAGTCTTCAAAATAAACCGCACTAAATTTAGCCGTCTCGAGCGATAACACGATTTGTTTTGTATCGGAGTGTAAGAAGGCAGCACGCGACCGGCGCGCTCGACGTCCACACGCGAACAAAACAACTCGATGGCTTGCTTGTCAACAAACAAAGAGGGCTCGGTCGCACGGCCGGTCTGCGCAAGCGCACGGCGCAACGACGCCACACGCACACAACGCGACCAATGTGAATGAACACGTAAACATTCGAGTAGAGTTCGCTATACTCTTTGATCTACGAATCGAGAACGTTTCAAGTAAATAAGCCGACTAGCTAGCTAACAGAATAGACACATTCGCGTATTTTGATACTGAACTAATTGTATCAAGGTTAGCACACGTTAAGTTCTGCGAAGTATTGAACGCAACATAATATTTACACCAGTAGTAACAGATATGAATTACGCTGTTGTTTGTTTCATACTACACATTTTTTGTCAACTTCACACGCGATAAAATAATGCATGTAGTATTTGTGGCGAAATAGTACAGCAAAAAATATTATGTCAGAAACTGTTGATGCCATTGTTGCAACTTTAGACGCTTTACTGTTACAATGTATTTGGTTTTCTTTAACTTTCAAGTACTTAACTGGATAGGTAATTTCTCTTATGAATCTTAAATTGGCGTTTTTAGTACAGTTTATTGTGAAGATTTCACCACCGTCGAAATTTTCTTCGTACGTAAAAACACTTACTCTAAAACATCCCTTATTTAAATATTGAGGACAAGACCTTTTGCTTAAAACCTCTTGACCTAAGTAAAACAATAGTGCGTAATTAATCGCTTAATTGTTTAATTACCAAACGGATACAATACATTACATTTTTCAAGTTTAAACAGTACGGCACGGATAGGAATATTTCATTCGACCTTCTATATAATGTATTGTTATCAATTCCTGTGCCCTAATTTTATTTCCTCAATTTAAATACACTAAATTGAATATCTTATATTGACGCCAATATAATTATCGAACCTTGTATAATATTGTTTTGAATAAAAACCCGGCAGTATTTATCAACCGGTAATGTAAATAAAAATATAATGATAAAAAAACTGGTATCATGACTGACATAGATACACGTATCTTAGATATACCGATATGAATAAATTAGAAAACTAAGTCGTCACGTATATTTCAAATAAGAAAATTATCTGATCCCATCTAACAAATTGTAGAACTTAAAGTTGTCAATTTATTAATTAAAGGATTTGATACAGAGCATTATGTACCTTTTTAGAGCGCCCATTGATACAGTGTTTCGGACAATCTTCAGAGCAAAGATTATTCCATATCACATACACACAGACATAGCAAAAGAGGAGCCAACACGAATCTAATTTACGTTCATGGATGCATAAAAACAAAAATACACAAAAAACCAGAGCAGATATTTTAATTTATAACTTAGATAATATTAGATATAATACGAGTACATACCGACCCAGTTTTCGATTGTTATGAAAACCAGGAATATATACAAACCAGTCAAGTATATCCCAAAGAAAATTTTTTTACTGACTAAATTTGGAACATTTTGTATTATATCTATATCACTATTTATAAACTCATTAATTTTCGAATGTATCAGAACATAACTAAAGAATACAATGATAAACAACTCAACGTCGTGTAATTACTAACATATTCAATGGAAATGTGCAAAAATGTGAACGTTATCGTAGCTCTGATAAAAAACATGTCAACGTTTCAAAACAATAACCCAGGTGATGTCACAGATGGTTTATCGTCGTCTCTAAAAACGTATGTTATAAGTCTAGACTCTTCTACTTACTTACAGATACAGAATATATTATATGTTTTTTATGTAAGATGTGGATGAACCTAATGAAAGATCAGACGCGCTACCTGGTGGAAAAGAATCACCATCGCCTAGGGATATTTGCATCACCAGAGGAATCGCCAATGCATCGCCGATTTTGTAGGGAAGCTCTTTTGAAATTTTTGAAGAGTCCCATGACAAAGCGCTCCGGGATTACCTCAGGAGGCAATTCATTCCTAATATTGCACGTTAGTAAACCTGTTGTTAATTGGCCACTGCCTTTCGTGGACATCTGTAACTAATCCCAAATAGAACCGCAGCCCTACCTGAGATCACTCATTAACGAATTGTTGCTCCTGAGAATTTAGGTGGAACGCCTCACCACATACAGTGAAACAGAACACGATAGCTCTACAATTTGAATTGTAAGAACTGAGAATTCTACAACTTGTACTATCACTGAAGCATTTTATACGACCATCCTCACACACGTTACACAGTTGAAGATGCTAACAATAATAATAGAGTGTGTATAAAAAAGAAACAAAATTTTATTCAGATATATGACATTACGTCACATGAACTCTAAACTCGCTTGTTACGCCAATCTCTGGGGCAACACCTTCCCCTTAAACGTGCGACGTAGTCTATCGACGACCTTACTTTTGAATACAATGATTTAGATTATTTAAAACCTGATTGCTTGACTTTGAATATTCAAGATAATTGCGAAATCGTCGCTTTTCGTCTTAACCTTCCATCTGACGCTGTCGTCGGCTTTATTTCCATTGACGTAGTAGTAAAAATGCCGCCTCGCTGTCGTGTTCGAAGCGCTGGCACGCGGGAACATCAACATCTAATTAACCGTGAACCTGAAATACGACAAGGTTCGGTCCAAAGCGTAGGCGAAATGGGACGACGGACGTGATTGTACGCGAAAATATTTGTGAGCAATATGGAAATCTATCTGTCAAGAGCATTAAAGCGAAATTCTTTTTTGGAAATGTGTGTCGCGAGATACCTGTGTAAGGCTTATTACTTTAGTCAGAAATCAAGAAAAATGGCGAATTAACTCATCATCAAAAATACATTACCCATTACTACCATTGATCATACCCCGCTGATGGGACCGGTGTGGGCTCTTTTCTACACACGTTAGAAAATATTATAGGGAACGATTGTAAGGCAACAGCTAAGGCTAAGTGATGATTAAAATAAAAATACAAATGTTAAAAATCAAACGTAGCCCAGAGTATGAAACCGAATATAACCATGAAAGGATGAAACTTAAATGTATTCTGAAAGTCTGAAATACTTTCAAAGAATTTCCATCGACTTCAAGCCCACGGACAATTACCAAGGCCTCAACATAGGTTTGACATTACACGAAACGTAAAATTACACCGGCCGGTCGGCACGCGATATTTTATATCGACAACACGTAACCGTTCCAACGATTAGTCTACTCGTAATAGAAATAGTTGCTACAGGAAAGTTGGTTAACTCTATGTCATTCGACTGCGACGATATCACATCTATCCCTGTCTTACAGCAATCAGTTTTTGTTGTTGTTGTTAGCACACATATTAATATGACAAAATATTTTGTCCCCATTTGGGAGCAACACATCTACTATAGCTTTTATTTATAAAGAGTTTCCTCTCGAGGTATTCCCGGAGCGCTATGACATGGAGCTCTTAAAAAAAGGTGCAAAAAGAGCACTCCTACAAAGCCGGCGATGCAT
>DWNM01000176.1:0-13060 GCA_018250375.1 Narcosius parisi helen
TTGAGTAGCCGACCAGTCCTACACCTGACAACTTCACATTTATACTTTTCTTCGCATTTTTCTAACATGCTCTTGAGTTCTGGATCCACCTGAAAAATAAACAAAAACTACTTTAGAAACTTTCTCTGGGTCACTAAATACACATTTCCTTAACTTTTAAACAGGTTTTCAGGCTAACAATTTGGACTATCAATTTCCCAATTTAGATTATAATCTGTCCTGACTGACCATAACAATAGCTTAGACGTATAATTCATCGACCCAAGACGACAACCCCAATATGATCTGTAAAGCAATTTGATTATAAATCACAGGCACATACCTCATCTTGACGGCGTCTTCTTGTGCTTTCCCTTCTTTGTTCTGACGATGAGCTATAGCTGCCTCCAGAGTGGGAACTATATGATGAACCGCCTGTAACAAATTATTGAATTATTTACTATTTTTTTAACTGTATCTAACAATTTATTATTAATAAACATTCGTTTCAAATTTTACCTGATCGCGATGAGTAGGAGTATCCACCACCCCTAGTTTCGTACGCTCCACCGCCGCTGCCTTGGAAGCTTCCTCCTTGGACGGATCCAGTATTTCCATGACTATTGGTGACATCAGCTATTCCATATTTAAATTGTCCATTATTGTTCTGAGCAGCATATACCCCAAAACCTTCAAGTTTGTCTTCTTCCTCATCTCCAACGACAGTAACACTGGGTGCTCCTCTGAATGTATTGGAGCCAGCGTTCATGAGATCCTTATTTACTGTTTCAGTTGTGGACCACGTACCGTGTACGAAACCTTGGCCAGCACCTTGACTGTTGGTATTGACACCACCTCGATTGTTCAGGTAACTTAAAAATAAACACAAAGTTATTATATCAATTCATAAAAATGGCGAAAATGTTCCTAAATTATCCAGGTTTTACTTACGCATTATATGAGCTTCCAGCTTCTCCTTCGTGACCTAGGGCTCCGTACTCCGTGCTAGATTCCGTTTGCGATATGATATTGTGATTTTCATCGTAGATTATTGTCCTGTTCTTTACTCTGACAACTTTACCACCTTGGCCTTGGATTCCTCCTTGGACAAAGCCCCCTTGACTCCCGGTGCCACCCTGAGCACCTTGAGAATAATGAGTGTCTTGGCTGTAACCGCCTTGATTGTATATTCCTTGACCACTTTGACCATATTGATTTCCTTGGCCGCTTTGTACGTAAGTGGTTTGTACTTGTCCACCTTGGTATCCTTGCCCACCTTGGCTATACGTACTTTGTCCTCCTTGACTATACGTATTCTGTCCTCCTTGACTATACGTCCCTTGGCTTCCTTGGCTAAAAGTATGGCTTTCTTGTACAGTTTGACCACCTTGGTTAAAGTTTCTGTTCACAGATCCTTGATAATTGGGATTTTGAGCCATTGTTGCAAGATTCCGCCTTATCGCCTCTTGTTCTTCGGCTGTTAAACCTTCTCCAGAACTTGTCCACGTTCTGTTATAAGAATAACTGGTACCTTGGCCACCACTTTGACCATACTGTCCACCAGAAACAAAGCCGCCCCCATGTTGACTAGTAACTTGGCCAGAGCCAGACTGACCACTGGAGACATAGCCACCACCATATTGGCCTGTAACTTGACCAGAGCCAGATTGTCCACCAGATTGACTACTGTATTGACCGCCACCAACTTGGTTAAATTGACGACTAGATCCTTGGCTTCCACTAACTTGGCTGGTGACTTGACCACTACCCGAAGATTGATTTATTTCCCAATATTCTACAAATATAAAAAATACTATTATAACACTGGTCCATGTGATGAAAAAAGATATCCATAAAGCAGATTCTTAGTTGCATATGTAAATGATTTTTCTGGAAAATTGTCCTTTATGTAAAACTTACTTTGTCCATAATAGCCACTGCTTCCACTTATCTGTTCAGCTGTGTATAGTTCACTGCTAACCATAGCTGTATAAGAAATAATCGTATGGTAATAAACGAATGATACTACATCGTCAGTGATAAAAAGAATATTCGGTACTAAAATATTAACGGGTTCAATATATCAAACTCATGAGCAAACTCAGAAGTGTATGCCATAACAAAAGAAACCACTTTTAGAAAAGTAGTGTGATTTTCATATATTTATAATCTGGCAATCTAACACATTTGTCAAGGGTTCAAGAATGTAATATGATAGACCAAAGATATTTTACCTTCCTTCTCCTTGGTCAGCATAAAAGCGTAGGGGTTCTGTACGAACAGGTTCTCTGGGTTGATTTGGCGTGCCACGTCACACTGCATGTCGCCCAGCCACTGCGGCTGCACCAGCATGTACATCAGGTTCTCGCCTGGAACAGCATTATTAACTGTCAATACGTTGATGAAACGCTTGATAAATTAGTTACCATGTCAGATTTATATTCTGGGTTGATTTTCTGGAAAGATATTTTAAAAAATATTTTGTTATATTCAGATTCAATATATATGATAAGACATTTCAGAGGTTGAAATGCATCCGTGATCGGTCTCAGGCAGGACTCCGATCCTATTAATATGACCAACCTGTCAATTTTAGTACTTCTAGTCTAATTGGGTTTAGTCGGATCTTATTTAGTTTTGAAGAACAATTTCATAAAATAATGTCTGTAATATTTTGAAAATGCCCGATAACATCAAACTGAATATTTTCAAGGCCGTTTGCCTTGCAAAACGAAATAGACCTATTTAAATTTCGTTTGACTGACCAGCTTATAAGCTACAGTGTCACTGCATGGTTCTACACACTACATATCCTCAAAACTCCATAATTTAAGGAAATTACCAGTAAGGGTCTGATATGGCCACATGACGTAGATCTCAGCCTCGTCAACGGCGAAGGGTCCCTCGTTTTTAATGTTGTACTTGTGTATGACCTGCGGACCGAGCTTCGTGTCGTCCTTCAGGTTTTGTGCTTCGTACAGCGACGCGTTGTAGTGCAGCTCGGGAGGGTCGGAGGTTCTGGAATTTTGACAGCAATTTTGATAATGGCTCCAATATTTCATCACTGGGATAATCGTAGTGAAGCATAAGTAAGTTATGTAAAATTGTCACCTCATGCTCAAAATTTGTCAGTGAAAAAATGTATGAGCAAATTGAGACACAAGAGGGATAAAAGATATTACACTAAAGGTAGACGAAGAACAAGCAAAACGAAAAATCATAATTCAATCACATTGGGTATTAACATAAACGTATTATAATCCCACGTGTTTAAATAAGTTCGAATATGTGTTTGAAAATTAATATCACTAGCGTTGCAGGAATTTATAATAAAATGAAAATCGTTACCCAATAATGGACAGTTTCGCCGTGATGACCACACCGATGGACATGTGCATGACGTTGTCCCCGCGGGTGCCCTGCTCGGGGTTGGTGGAGTTGGCCTCCATGTCGAAGTCCAGGGTGGACATGCGAGCATCCACCTCTAGGATTACGCGGAAGTTCACCTGCAATATGAGTGAATTTATAATAATACTTGAAAATAATGTTCTTTTTTAGAAATATGTTTGTCGAGCTGATTTTACAGCACATTCGAGCCATGTTCAAAGCTGGATAAGGTTCAACAGGGAAAGGAGAACTATCTGGAATGGAAGAATGATTTCAGAATTCGTATTTGTGGTTATGGGTCAAGCGCCTCTTTTAAGTTGGAATATATGTTGAGCCAAAGGCATCTATTTTGAAGTATAGTCCTCGGCTTAGGAAATTATGTTATGCAGTCCATATGAGTATCACTGTAGTTCATAAAAAGATTCATTCCACAATGGAAAGTATATTATGAAAGTAATATAGTCAGTATCAATTACACGGTAAACTTTGCATTACCTTCTGGCCACTAGTCATGGGGTTGCCGAGATCGCACTTGAGAGTACTGTTTCCGGCGCCCTTGCTTTCAATGGAGCAGTATATCGGAGAAGCATCAGCGGAGTCCTTGTCCAGGCGCTCCATCTTGGCGTACGTCACACCGGCCGGTAAAGCCAAGTAATAAGCTGCTTCAAAAGCGTCCTCGCCAGCGTTCTCCACTTTCACGTCGATGTTTACGTTCTCGCCGGAGCCTAACACGTATTTCGCTGTCGGGCTGTGGAGAAAAGTACGCAAATAATTCTAGTATTCTTATTGAGCAGTCTGCAAATTAGTTTAATTAATTCAGATTTCCTGTGGGAATGACAATAATAAGTTATCTATTTCCGATGAAAGTGTTCGTTAGTACCTGGTACATTGCTGTCATTTGATATCTGTAGATTAACGTATGTTTTAAAGTATTCATATAACTAAATCTCAATAAGAATCCGAATAAGTTTTATATTCAATCGACTTTTTGTGCTCCAACAAGTATCTTTCCAAATTGATCTAAAGGGTCAGCAGGAATTTGAAGTAAGTATCGTATTTGAAGTAAAATCCAGTGTCTTATCTTCCTCAACTTAAATCTCCTCCTCCTCGTCTTATCATCATCATCATAAATTCCAGTGTACTATATCTATCAACACCCTGCACCTATTCAAAGATTTACCATTTTCTCATCGCTGAATATAAAATGTACACTTACGTGGACACAAACATCTTCAGGTCGGGCACGCAGACGTTGTTGGGCCCGCAGTTCTTCTGTATGTTGAGGGAGTCGGTGTGCACGATGGTCTTGGTGTGGTCCAGCACGGGCGGCACCACGCCGCCCGACGGCTGCGTGATCAGGTCGTACGTCATCTTCACCTCCATCGGAGTCAGCTTGTCGCGGATTTCCTCCTGTTATCGTTTGTTTTGTGATTTAGTTTCAGTAAGGGTAATTAAAATTACTGGTAAAGTTGAATTTTACTTGAGAATTTGATATTCTGTAACTAAAATAGACCTTAGTTCCAGCTATTTATTCATCATTTTAATTCTAAAATACAAGTAAAGACAATTATCTAGTTGAAGGAGAACAAATACTTTTACCTACACTTGTTTCACATGTACAGTTTTTTGTATTAGAAAGTATTCCTCGAGTAATAGTTGAAACAATTTAGAAAGAGAAAAGAAAAAATATATTTTTCTTTATAGTATATATATTTTTTCTTTTCTCTATATATATTTTTTCAAAAAGAGAAAAGAAAAAATATATATAGTCAGTAGTCGGGTGAAAGATCAATGAAATGTTTGGATGCAACAAATCTTTCTTGCCAGCCTTGTATTACCTAAGCTATACGACAATAAATAATAGAAATATAATTCAACTTACATCAATGTACACTGTCACCTCTCTGCATTCCTGCTGTCGCTGTGTCAAGAGAATGTGGGTAGTATAGATCGTCTCCCTACTTTCCAACAGGAACATCCTCTTGCTGGTCTTTTGCTTTGAATCCAGATCCAATGTCACCACGAAATCTATATACAATAAGGTATTATGTAAGGTATTCTTTTAATTTCTATCATCTAATGACATCAACAAGCAGTATAAACATTGTTTTTTTTCATGGGATGATATGATGCTATTGTATGTCTGTCGAAAGAAAAGTATTGACGATTTGTCATTGAAGAAAATGTGAATATTCATGACAGACCAAAAAGGCTTATTGAATATAATATTATAAATTGAAGATAAAGGCGTATACTGAAGACCTAAGTTCTCGATGACAAAAGCACTCGAAAGTCTGGAAATCTATAGCCCATAATGTGGCCAGAACGTAACAAAAATGTTGAAAAGGTTTCCATCCAGATAATAAAATATTCTTGAATAAAATAAGAATTCATTTAAAAATGAATATAATTTGAAACAGATTCATGAGTCGCAAAGTAAATCAGCTGAAACGTTCACGTGCTGCTACAACGCTAACATCAATTCACTACTGAGTGGTTTATTTACAGGACATAATTTCATCATTGCATCACAAAATCTGAGTTTTTTCAAATCTCAGTTTCTTTCTTATAAACACACAATGAAATTTAAAAATACAGTTGAATGTAGAACCTCCTCCATTCTTTGAAGTCGGTCAAAAATGGATGATGAAATTATTTTCTACAAGTGGTCGCATAATTTAGAGATCCATTCACCAATTCGCTGCCGACAACCACTCACCGAAGTAGCAAATATATCCTTCCGCTTGGAAAAGAGAAAATATGATGTGACACACAATGTAATTCAAATCTAGTTAGTTTTTATGCAAATTACTATTATAAGTTTTTGTAAGCTATAATATAGGAAAATAACAGACAAAACCAAATATATGTTTACATCAACTAGGTACCTCATAATTATAACATCAAGAATGCGTCCTTTGACACTACGTTTCGAATTATAACTTACGAATATATACGTAACTTTCACCCTCATCATTATGTGTATATAATAACTTGTACCCTAAGTTAAATTTAAGTTATGAATAAGACGTTTGGATAACATATGTTTAGATATTAATCTAAATTATTTTCTTCATACTTAATCAATTTTGTTTGTCTTTACGACGAATCATGTTACGCTGTGGTTATTCGTATTCCGTACATCTTGTGTGTAAACCTGTTTCCGAATCTAGTGTCTCATATCCAATACCAGCATCACGATATCTTTGATTACTGTAGAGTGTAGCGTTGCATAGAGGCTCGATGTACTCACTGATCTGCTGGTCAACGTTGACACCGTCGTAGGTGAGGCAGAACATGAGCTGCGCGCACGTGACCTGCGTGCCGTTGGCGAGCCGGCAGCGCTTCTCGTCCAGCGAGATCAGCTTGCTCTCGCCCATGAACTTCACGTCGGCGCTCACCTTCACCACTGGTCGCGATCTGAGGGTAGTACGGACGTACGTCTTTTCGATTATCAATATTCAATTAACAGCTATCTTTTATTCGTTTGCTACTCTTGCCATTAGAAGTCAGAGCCATTGTCATTAGAGACACGTTCGATAGTAATACATGTCTGTGACATAGATTGAATTGCAATCTTGATTAATCGCAGGGAAAGCGTTCTTATCTACTAAAACTATATTATATTACTTTATAAACTGAAAAATCGCAATATATACAATATAAGTGGTCGTTTTAGATGCATTCATTTTGCTTTTATTTTGAAATACGAGTACATCCTGAGAAAATTTACTTGCCCGAGAATTTGCCATAAGGTTCTCAAAGGCGTTTGAGAACAGCAAATTCTCGATGTCAACTTAGCGAGTATCAGTACCTTCTGGCTTAAATCCTTCTAACTCAGAGGAGATCTGAGCCCAAGAGTAGCATAGTAATAGGTAAATGAAATAATTAGAATCTACAAGGTAAAACCTTGTTAAGCTCAAAAAAACAATAAACAATAATTAAATTAATGTGGGCTTACTTGAAGAAAACAACGCTGTCAGACTTATAAGCTCCAACAGCCAAATCTGTATAATTGTTGTTATCGAGGTCTACGCCACCGGAGAGAGAGAAGCCGAAGGTGGAAAGCGTGGGGTTGATCTCCTCAGCGGTGATGGCCTGGGAGTACTTTTCGCCGATACCCTGTTCGCTGCCGTGATAGATGTAAACCACGCCACGTCCATTGTCACCACCGTATGGCGCTCCTACTGCAATATCTGAAAACAATTCAGAAATGACCCGTCGATTTATGATATTAGGGATAAAATATATGTGTAATTTATTTTGCATAGAAGAATTAAATCAACAGACCTCCAAACCCATCATAATTGATGTCTCCGAGAGATGTGACAGCTAAACCAAATCTGCCTCGAGACACCTCACCGGTACGTGCGTGGTTCTTAGAGAATGCCTGAAAATACATTAATAAAATAATACCACGATAAAAAAGACATGGATAATGAAAACACAAAAAAATATAGGAGAGCTGTCCCTGTACGTACTCGCACAGATGATCCTATATACTTATTACTTATATCAACATAACAATATAAAAACATATCACATTTGGAAAAAATCCGTTTTAAATAATTTCTTCCGAAATCTTACCCGATTTCTGCCCTGGTAGATGACATAGATACGCCCATGTTCATATCCATTGGTCTTGGATTTGGTAAACATTGGAGCACCAACGACGACGTCATCGTAGCCGTCGCCGTCGATGTCACCAGAAGTTAAACTGTAGCCGAAGTAAGCGCCAATTTGAGAACCACTGATATTCTTGATGTTCTGTAGCTCCCATGTATATAATACCACCTACAAGGTAAAATCAGAGGATCTAATTATTGGAAGTTTCTAAGACTACTACTTTAACGGATTCAGATTAGGTGGTTTAGATTTTCGCAAATTAACGAATTGTAGGTATAAGCAAAATTTGTTTCATGTGAATATAACAGTACCGTGCACTTTATTTACAAATAGACATGAGATCCCAGAAATATAATATGTATATGTATTATTGCTAATAAGTTATACAGCCTTCCGAAAAAATACTGCTAAATTACGATATAGTGACTGATGCGCCAAAGTGCCAAATAACTCACCAATCCCTTCAAATCAGAACCCCTCGGCACACCTACAGCCACGCCCTGTATTCCCTGACCAGCAAAATCTCCAACGGTCACAGAGTATCCCATGTACGAGTCGTCGTACTTTGGATTAGCCTCAGGAGTTGAAATAAAAACTGGCTTCGAGTTCAACGTTTGTACATTCAGTTGACCTAAAACAGAAATAAAATTAATGCTACGAAACAAAATATGTAGAATTTATGAAGATTTTGGTGCAAACAACTTGAAAATATCTTGTTAATTTAGACATTTATTAAGTATTTCAATTTACAGATGAATTTACACAGAATACAATGCAAAATATTAAATTAACACAGAAGCACTGACAATTTAGTACTAAAGTTTAAAGTTAAGTCATGTGTCCACTAGGATTACCATGCATATGAGTATCAAAGTACGAAGAAATAAGGATAATTATAATGAAATGAAATGAATACTGCATAGGTACACTCTAATGGATACATGAGTTGGTATTGCAACAATGGTAAGTATTAAAAATATGACAGTGAATGAACAAAAAGATTTTGATCTCATAACAAAAATATTAGGCAAATGGATCGCAAATCCAGTTTGCGTTGTATCTAAAATTGCTTGAATTAGGATCCATTATTACAAGCTTTGTAAAAGTCACAAAGTCATTGAAACCAATATTGAGAAGCCAATATTTTACAAAATTGGAAAGGTGTTATTTTATAAACATTTCTGATATTTAATTGTTACTTAATCTCAAATGACGCAATAATAGTTGATCAAATAAGTGTGTCGATCACCGTTTAACAAACAAATCACCACATATCACACCACTTACAATAAAACTGAATTTATTCTTCGTGTTAAATTCACCAAATCCTTGTTACAGCGACCAAATTATCGAAAAGCCAATGGGATCGCCAATGGGATTTTTCAAATCAAAGAGTCGAATTTTAATCAATTAGTCGTGAAGCGGTGGAGATAATTTATTTTAAGCGTTAATTAATGTAAACCTCTGTAACCCGTTTTATTGCTATGGGTTTAACCACAACCTTGAACTCTTTTGGGATATTAGATGTATAACAAAAATCTATAATTGGGTATGAAAATTTGGAAAATATCAATTTAGATATTATTCTGTACCTACACGTATCGTACGATCTCAAGTTGAAAAGTTATTGCTTTAATATTAGCTACTTTCACTGCGTTACTTGATCATTAGTGTAATTATCAAGATCAAGTAGATACGAAAGAAGAACATGTAAATATTGAACATACGTTAGCACAATTAAGTGAACTGGACAGAAACAATTCTGTACAACATGAACATCTAAAATCTTTCGTGCATTGCTTATGAGCTGAGGTTCGGTATGTATATATCGAGTTTTTGACCGATAGAAGCCGTAAATGGGATGCCAATGATAAAGGTTTCATCCGTGTCGCTGATGATGATGACTTTGGAAGCATCTTTAGCCAATAGTCAGTGGCATTTAAAGTCGAGTGTAATTTGCTCAATAAATATTTTTTATCCAAATCTTATTTATTAATCTTTATTATTTAGGGATTTACGAATTTACCTATTAATAAATTTTATTACAAAAAAATTTGGGAGACTGCATTGATTGTAAATTTTAATACATAATAATATGTACATAAGAGTTTCATATAAATAGCGTAAATTACACTCGGCTCAGGCACTAAATTGAACTGGAAAAGATTTGCAAATGGATTTGTAGGCTTTATTATTTTTAGGTTTAGGCGTTCATAAACCCTTTCGCTATGTTATTTCTGTTAACAAGTTATGGTCAATTGGCGATACGTTAGGTCTGTTTACCTTCCTTCGGCATATAGTACTTGAATGATGCGCTAGTGTCTATGGATAACGTTCGCCCTGTGGATTGTCATCAAAAATTCAGAATTTGTCACATTTAGGGATAGTTACTTCACAATTGTGTAATCTACATATTAAAAGTGCTACCAAATTTAATTACACTGGGATAAAGAGAAACAAGCCTGTACGCTGCTTCATCTGATTGTAACATTATTTATGACATCATGGCCAACATGTTGGCAGACATCGTCCTTCTTCCCAAACATTTACCTTTAAAGAGAGGTTCTATTTAATAAAGTGACAAAAGCTGTTTTGTCAAACACTGATACTTTAGCTCCCCGAGTCAATATTGTGTGACAACCTATATAATTCGACACTAATATCAGTATTTGACAAATATCTATGTCGTATCACTTTCATTAACTAGGACTAAAACGGTAAAGCAGCTTAAAGAAAAGTTTCTATTTAATTACATTTCAGCCTTCACCAAACACATATGTCCATTTATTATATAATAATTTCATAAATATTTGTTTACAATCTTACCTTGCCAGTAGTAGCTGCCTGGAGCACCCATAAACAGTCGTTGTCCATCCTGATAAAAAGGATAAAATATTTAATATCTTTTAGTATTCACATCTGATATAAAAAGTTACGAATAAAAAATAATATTATTCTTTCTAAAAATAATTATATTTCAATATCTCTCTTCCCATGAATATTTTAGGAGATGAGAAGCATTTACAACACGGACAACAGCGTCTTCCAAAAAGGTATTAATCTGCTGCGGTCATTTACACACAACTACACGCGACATGTAAATCTACATACACTATTTTTAGGTCTCTATCTAACACTTTTATTGAGGACTAATGTCTGGAATTTGAATTGATTCACATTGTATAATGAGTAAAGTCATGGAGAGAGGAAACTTTGAGATAGGTATCTTAGGCGTCACCGACTGCAGTCCTTTTTTGAAATTATATGGTTATCATGAACTATATTATCAATACTGAAAGTATTAGTGGATAGGCACCTACAATAAAAACAAAATAAAGTACAAGCGTTGAAAAGCATTTTTTCGATATAAAACTATAACCATATCACAGTATTCGAGATACGGAAGAAATTAGGACCCGTTACACTTTTATGGTGGCACTTATGGTAATAAGGATCAGAGATAGTGTTATTTTATTGTGTGAAGTTTATGATGCCTCTCTTACAAGTTTTAATGGTTTCATAGTGGATATTTAGGCAATAAGGATGAAGTTTGCTGTAAACTGAACTAGAATGATGTAGAAAATTACCTTTATAGGGTAACTCCTAAAAGGTTAAAACAATTAACAGTAAAATCACTAAAATCCGTTCGATCTACGAGCGATAGATGTCATTTGATCAGCGTTGAATCAACAATTATATTTAGTGTTAGACTCCAGAAATACCAATAACCATGTGATGATACCTGAAAGACGCGGTATACATCAGCAGCATAATTACCTATCATTTCTGTATAATTTTAAAGTAAAAATGTGTTTACATTAATTCCCATTCCATTCCTACGTTACTTCTGTAGACAATTTGTAAACTAATGTTCAAGATAAGTAAAAGTAGTTGTAGGTCATAAGCGATTGCGTAGTCAGCCGGATGAGAAAGTACGAGTATCTAGATCATAAAAAGGCTCTAATATTAAAAACAATACATATCTAATATGATAATAATGAGAGATAATGATCTGTGATAAAAAGATTGTTAAATTTTTAACACACGTAATTATCGACAGCCAGTTTTATTTTTTCGTAAATTCAAATGGCATTCATATAAAACTGGTTATTGTAGAACTCTTTTTAACATACCTAGCTAAGTATTTGGGCTTAGAAAAAGGTAAGAAATTTCATACGTTTCTGTCGTTAAAGTTCTTTCATGATATAACATGCGTAGGTTATATAACCTATATTAACTTGCTTAGCTTTCTCACGTAAGCAAAACGTAAAACACTAAGCGGTGTAATTGGACAAGCTATTTCCTATCAAGCACGCTTCCGCTTATCTCTTAACTCACTAACAAGCAGACAGAAAGCAGACATCTCAACAACTAGCAGCGTGTGAACGTAGAGATAACTGACGACCAACAAAAAGTGCCACAAAAACTGTACCAGCACTACATACGTATCGATTTGTTGCTACATTTATTTGTTACCACTCTCAGATAATGTTAATTTTTTATTGCGTTATGCTCTCTAGTTTTTTAAGTACAGGTTCGAGATCTATGAGAGTTGGTCATTAAATAAATACGCTATGAATATACTATGAAGAAAATATGAACTTAGAAAAAATTATTTCATTGTCATGTTTTGTATTGTAGAGCTATATACAGACAGCATTACCCTGAGTACATTTATAAAATGTACAGTTTTTACAAGAAGTCTTCGAACTTCTATTATTTTCTTCGGAGAAGTTCAATACAATTACAAATACAAAGTACAAAGTCAAATTTACTTCGAACCGTAAATAATCGTGAAATAGAATAAGCAAGGCACTTGTTTCAGTCTTCAGTGCATCTTCATATTTAAGCATCAGTACTTCCCAGTAGTTTATATGAACGCTACTATCAGCGGAGATGTTGCTGGCGTGCGCGGGCGCCGGTCCGCCGATAAATAAACATGCGCGTACGCGTCACGCCATATAAAGCGCGACAAGCGCTGCGCATGCGCGCGCGCACGCTCTGCTCGCCGACGTCACGTGGGGCACAATGTCAAAATGAAGTTATGGATCCCTGTCTTTGAACTTAT
>DWNM01000177.1:0-13048 GCA_018250375.1 Narcosius parisi helen
TCTAAATTCATCATTTAGATATCTGTCTGGCCGGGAATCGAACCCGGAACCCTCTGCGCGTAAGACCGGTATGGTGAACGCTCCGCCACGCGGGTCGTCAATTAAGTAACTAGAGTGTATTCTTTATAGTGTTATCTAGTTAACGCAATATTAGGTAACGCGATATCCTATAGTATTATGTGTAATACATTCAGTATATTTGATTTTTAAGGTTCTCTTCTCTGCGTTAAAATTTTGCGAAGTCTACTAACACGCACGTAGCCAGCGTTGAAGATTCTGGTAGAAGACCATGGTCTGGTCTGGTGGACCTGGAGAAGACCTGGTGAAGACCTGGTCTGGTGGTGGAATCATCGCTAGCACAACAATTAGTAGATGCTGCACTTTATAAATTCTAGCTTCTACTTGTTTTATTAAATTATGCATTTTTGTACATGTTGGTGTAAGGGAAAGAAGAAAATATTTTATTTCATTTTTGAGTTTCTCTTTTCATATGCGAATTAAATTCGAATGTTGAATATCCTTTCAATATAAGTTTTTGATATATATTTTTGTCCATCATAATTGATATGAAACATCGAATCCTCTGAATACGCTATCGGCGTGTATTGTATCAACTGTAGGTCTTTACATTGAAGCGCTATGGGCGGCGCATATTTCATCTTAACCGGCCGTCGATAGCCGAGTAAAATATGACCGGGTGAGTGCCGCTAGCGGTACACCCGGGTGGGAATTTCGAATGGTGTGTTTGAGATGTGTGTACAATCATTGTATTTTTGAAAGCCTCAACTTAAACGCATAAGGTTATTCCATCAGTATGATACTAGGAATACAATAAATTTTTCCATTGTCATTTTCATTTTATTTTTTGTCTTTGCTGCAGAAAGAACTACGTTACGAACATCTTTATGATATATTATAAATGGTAGTTTTTAAAACAATCGTTTTTTTCTTGATATTTAAATTGCTTGAGAAATTTTATCCAAGTTTGTTTTGTCTTTTTTATACCGAATTTATTGAGACAATTAACAAACTGCTAAGGACTTACAAAAAGATGTTTCGCCTCATTAGGCCCGAATTTAAAATTAGGACAGCAGTGTAAAAAGTAAGTGCAGAGGCGTTAACCTATTTCGCGGGTCATTACCCTGCACAGAAATGCTAAGATAGTTCATAGCAGAATAGTATTATTTTATTTTTACCTTTAACATTACCATTTTAAAAGATTTAAAAGATGCAAATTTGCGCACGTATGGAGTTTCTTGCGCCGCTTCTTCTCCATAGCGAAACACATTCCGAAGCGGTGGTAGATTGTTGACGTTCAAAAAGAGTTCTACATGAATCAATTTTGAATAAATGAGATTTGAACTTGAATTGAATTTGAATTTGAATATCAAATATATTAGTTTGAACTGTTACTAATTTTATAAAAAATATGAATATTATTCATAAAAATAAAATATTAGCTTAAATTAACTTAAACTGACCTCAATGCAATTTTAGATAATAGAAATATATCTATATATCTATATAGGGATAAATTTATATTAAAAAGAAACATATCTATCTCGTGTAAAGGTGTCATATGTTTGTGAGTTAATAAAATTGATCAGTGTTTGTTCTATACAGATTGTTAAAAGTCTATACACTTTAAATTAAATGGTCTCTGCTGGTGGTGGGGGCTGCTACGAGTGGTTGTGTACGCCGCGCTCGAGGGTTCGAGTGAAGTCTCTCTTGTTTCTATTATAATTTACATTGAGACAGTATTTTTTTTCTTATAGGCTCCTTGCGCCTACCTTACCACCGTTCATAAATTGAGCGCTCGCAGTGTTTCCGGATTAAGGCTACTCATTGGACACACGATTTATTTTTCTTTAATTATTTAGGGCATATTCTTCTAGTTTTAACATTTGTCAATTTTATTAGCTGTCGATTTCGTCAATCGTTAAAGATGTACAGAAATTATGCACTGTGTGCTTTATTTTTTAATTATTCGTCATTTAGATATCAGTTTTCGATAATCACTCAAAGAAATGGCCGATTTAGTATTTATTTTATTATCAATAGAGTTAAGATGAAATAAATAATAACGCCGAGCGTGCGCGTATTGTACGTGTGTGTGTGTGCGTGCAGGCGCAGGAGTCGCTGAGCGCGCACGGCGAGTACGTGCGCAGCAAGCTGGCGGCGCTGGCGCGCTGCTCCGCGCGCCTCGACGCCGCGCTGGCCTGGGCCGCCGCCGCGCGCGCGCACAACGACAGCGCGCGCCGCGCCGTGAGTACCGCCTCTACTGGACCTTCGATACCTTGTCTGCGGAGTTGTTGATGACTTACGATTGACTACGTATTTTATTTAATTTTGTTATTCTCAGAACAGACTCGAACGTGATGATTTTCATCGCTGACTTAATATTCTCCCTACTGGACATGGTTTTCTTCAAACAGTATGTGAAAGATTTAAGCCTTAATATATATATTGTACCATCTTTATTCTCTAATGCCAATTATAAACTTTGCAAACTTATAGAGGTTTTTTTATGAGAATTCTAAGGAATCTGCATATTTTCTCATGATATTTTCCTGTACCGTTAAAGCGTATAGTAATTGTTTTCCTATATGTACTTAATTTAAAAAAATTACAGTCACGTGTCTAAATTTAGGCCTCGGAAAATGCGTTACAAAATTCGCACCACTAATTTAACACTGTTCATTGTCTCATTGTTGTCAATTTTATATTCGTTCACTAGGAATCCATAAAGGAACAAGAAACGGAAATTAACGAAGTATTGGAGAACTACAACAACATAGAGCGTGAGTGCAGCGCGGCGCGGCAGAGCGTGTCCGCCGAGCTGCGCGAGCGCGTGCAGCGCCTGCGCGACGACTGGGCCGCCCTGCGCGCCGCGCCCGCGCTCGCCCCCGCATCCGCGCCCGCGTCCGCCCCCGCCCTCACGTCCGCGTCCGTTCTCGTGCCGCTACGAGAAACCGTTATAGGGATGCGCGAGCCGTCGGTCGACGCGCACGAAACGTCCGCGACCCGCGAGTCGCCGGAGGCGCGTGACGCGTCGCTCGCGTCGCGCGAAGACTCCGCCGGGTCCGACACCCAGGCGTCGAGGACGGTCACTCCGGATTCGGTCGCCCGGGAGTTGGTCGCACGCGATTCGGTCGCTCGGGAGTCGGTCGCTCGCGAATCGGTCGCTCGGGAGTCGGTCGGGCGGGAGTCGCCCGCGCGGGAGGGGGGCGCGCGCGCGACGGAGGAGCGGCGGCCGAGCGCGGAGGAGCGCAACGGTGAGTGCCAGCTTCCGGGTGGTAGACTAGTGCGATGGTTTGGGTACTAACACGGAGCCGATGTTAGGAACTTTTAAAGTAGATTGTAAGATTTGATAATTCCTTTTGTACATGATTCAATACATTATTTAACTGATTGGAACGATTTAATCCGGAGCAATTGATTTAAATAAAAATATTAAATTTTAACTTTATGTATGTTATGATAATCCGCAAACTGTAAAATTAGTAAACAGGACTTTATAGATGTGATATAATTGTGATATTAATGTAAGTTTAAATAAGTATGGAACAGAGAAATAAATGGAATTGATCGCTAGTTAGGGACAAATAAAATCCTAACATTGGCTCCACACGCTAACATTGTATGGAAGCTAACTGTAACGAATGTGAATATATTCATTGTGTATTGTTGCATTGGAAAATAAACATTTCAAAACACTAACCATTGTTTTCGTTCAGAACCCTCCACAAATCTGTACAATTGGACGCACCCTCAACATGCAGAATTCACTATTTGCAACAAGTATTAACATGCCTGGTGTATATATTACTAATCAGATTCAATTACTAACAATTACACTAGAGAGCACTAAACTACTTAACTTTCGATAATAGTTACCAAGTTAAAGATAATTATGTAATTAAATTTATAAAGTCGAAGTCTGTATACAATAATTTTAGAACTACTATAGTTTTCCACAGCCATTCCTAACTTATGTCGTCAGTAATGTTTGTCCAGTTCTCGTGAGGCAATTCAATTAAACCCTATGATAATACAGCCGTTCCGTGAACATTAATTGCTGCGCTCGGCCGCTGTGCTGTGTGTGTGCGCTGCCCGCGTGCGCTGTGCACAGAGGCTGTGCGCCGCGCACAGTGTTGCGCTGCAGGTTATTCGAGTAATTAATGCGGAAGCACTCGCCGGCTTAATGCTTTTTGTTGAATAAACGATCGTTTGTTGTTTTTGTCTGTGATGGCCGAGTTTGTACGCTTTTATTGTCTGGGATTTGTGTAATTTTTATTCGTGTGAATGATGTGTCTGATTTTTAATTTAATGTCTGCGGCGTGTGAAGTTGATAAAAGGAATAACATTATGTCGTAAAACTGTGTGATAATTTTTATTATAATTCTCATCAGGCAAAATATATAATTATCTACTATGTGTAGGGAACATTTGGGTGATCATTGGCAGAAACGAAACGTAGCTTCACGTACTAAACGTAAGGTTCACTTCAGGAATTTGTAGACGAAATATGTGCGTTAAGAAAACTTGGATGCCATCCACACCCGCCGGTATTTTGCGATTTAATCTAACTTTGTCCAATTGAGTACACTCCTTTGCCACAACCGGGCCGCAGCGCTCGGAACGTAACGATAGTGTTACCCAAAAACTTTCGGAATCAAAATGTTTCGATTGTCAAAGGAAGGATATTTACTATTTTGTAATACCTATCTGTAAAGTAGCAAATAGTGTGCACTGACAATTAGAATAGTTACTCCAAATAGGACTGAAGTCCTGACTGAATGTTAACCAGATATACTCGTAAATGTGAGTGAAAGCAGTGGCGCGAACACTGCTATTATAAAGTACAAATAAATAGGGCGATGTTGTCGCACCAAAAAATTATTGTTAATAACATATTCATTAATCAACTTTTTCATTTATATACCTATTTTAATTACAAAATATTGAATAGTTTTTAATCCAAACTTAAGAGACGTCTGCGTTTTTTATTTGTATGTTAAAAAATAAACATGTAAATAACTAAAATAGTTTTGTGCATATGATAGTAAGTTATCAGAGCGTCTAATGTTGGTTGTCACGTTACATTTGAATACAAATGGGGCGGCGGCGACCGCGATTAGCGGCGGCCCGTTATCGTAATCGGTTCATTAGAGGCCGCTCATCGGTCTCCGGCCTCGCCCCGCCTGAATATTGATGTGGAATTGTGGATAAATGATTTCCTACCACTTGTATTATTATAAGTAATACATTTCTGGGATATCATTTGCACGGACTTTTTCAGAAAATATTTTTAAAGGCGGTTCAACTATTTGTGGTTAGTTACGGTAGCATCACCACGATCGTAACTCATGCTTATCTATACGTACAATAAATCTGTAGTTCGTAATGTATATATAATTTTAGTAACAGATGAGTCACAATGTCATCTCTATCTCGGGTAAATTCTATATTTACTGCGTGTATTAAAATAACCTTATACCTAGGTGTAATTTAAGCTTAGTGTTCTAAAATAAGCCATTAAAGCATATCTCCCTAAAAGGCAGAGATATACACGAGTAGTTTAATGATAGAAGACGTTTTTTAATTCAATGAAATGCTACGAAGTACAATATGGTGCAACAAATCAGATATGCGTGGCGGTGCGCGGGCGGCGCCGGTCGGTAATCGCCAAATTAGTGACGAACACGACAAGTTTTTTCATTAGCGCTCCTCCGCCAGCGGGTCTCCGCCGGCCGTGAATAATGTACGATGTAAGGCACAATCTGGATATCGTATTCTATTCTTGTGTATGTGTTTGTTTGACCGTATCCTTTAAATCTAAATACAGAAGAGTTTAACACTGCTGCTATTAGGCAGAAACAGGTGAGGCGGTGGGATCGTCGCAGCTACAAAAGGTCCTATCGCATTGTCAACCAGTCATGTTTATGGTATTTTTAAAGAAATGTGAAGTATCAACACGTGGTTGGTTAGAGTTAAGGACTTTTGAGGCTTTTGAATTGGAAAGTGGTCCCGTGACCAGCAATGGGATACTAACAGATTGACATATTAGGTAACAATATTGTAAACATATCATAAAAATGTATAACATTAATTATTAGCTTTGCCAATTTTGTTTTGTAATAAAAAAAGTATATTAAATAACATCTCTCAGTCAGTCAGTCTCATCTATCATTTATAGACTTAAAAAACGAGGATTTATTATAAAAAATATACAATTAATTATTTGCGGGCCTACCTACCTATGTCTACCACTTTGCACTTGGCCAGCGCGGTGGACTATGGCCAAAATCCTTCTAATTCCGAGAAGAGACCCGTGCCCAGCAGTGGGACAGTAATGGGTTAATGACGAATTGCGGGCCTACGTTGTCATTTTAATATGTACCCATAGATTGTGATTTGTTTGTTTTGGAAACACGGGAATAACGAGATATTTAAACAGTCCTTTAATTTATATACCATCTTAGATTTCTTTTTTAGAAATAATGAGATACGTAGTGCGCTTTCCTCATGGGAAAACTAACTATTTAAATGCAAATTTACTCGCAGCACAAACTGATTCGTATTTGTGCACTTTAAAAATAAATTCCTAGTTGCATTTCCAGTATTTAAAACATAAATCCTACAGCTTTTACACTTCGTTCATAATTTTAAAAATACAATTAGCTAGGTAATTATGTGAAACATATTTTGCCATTATTTTGCACATTGCCATACAATGTACAAAATAATAACTACAATTCAGTGTATAACTCAAATTTAAAAACGAGACGTTGTTAAGTTGAATGTTAACCACTAAATATTTCAGACGAAAACATTCTGAACAATTTTCTAAACACATTTGCCACGTAGCACAGTGCGCTTTATTTTACCTTCATGAACGACGACTTATAAATATCTGACTGCGAAGTATTTTAGTTAATAAAAAATAAACTATAGTCTATTTTAATTAAATAAAACACAGTACACACGTACACAGTCGTAGTTTACATACTCGTAGAACTTTACGCATTATGACAAATTAAGCGCAGGCATTTAGTACGAAAGTATTATACGATTCTGTTTGACATTAAACTTCACCGTCAAGTTCCTTAACTGTCCTGAGCTTACTTTAATTTGGGTATAGATTATATTATTTTAATATGGGTAATCGTTAAAATGGTGTATGATACTGAGAAATATTGCCCGCAGGCATATAATATACATGTATTTATGTAGCTCAAGTTGAAAGAAAATAGAATATAAATCAGATTTTGGTTTCTCTGCGTGTATGTCCGTGCCGGTGGCACGTGACTCCATTTTAACATCGAAGGGTGCAAGCTACGGACGCCTGAGTTTATATATTTTTTAAAACGATACACCGACGGTCACTAAAAAACCTAATTGTTTAGATTTTACATTTTGTGCCAACTAAAACTACAAACGTCAGTCAAGTATAATTTGCAATTGTATATTTCTGTGTGTATTTCGGTGAAGCTTTAGTAGATTAAAGTAATTCATGACGTAAGAAACAAAATATTTTGTTGAAAACTTCCTTTAAAATGCGATAAACAGTCTTACGCCTTAGTTGCCTAAGTTGTGTGCAATAGTTGTTGTAATTGTGCGGTTGCTGAGTGATGCGCTTTCGAAGTTTACTAAGTATATTGAAGACATTGCATCGGCAACTGTTCCCGAATAAGTCAGTCGCTCAACGCCGTCGGACTGGTTTACGACGACTAATTCTCTTGTAACATTCTCCGCGCTTCACAAAGCCTGGATTCCGCTGTTATTAGCGAGTTTGCGACTAACGTTCATCTCGAAGGAATTCGCCCGAAATTCTCAGAAAGCCGGCGCAGTAACCTTGCTCTGAATACGGATTTTTCCTGTACAAAGCGTGATGACAGTCCAAATATCTGGTGATTTCTTCGAGCACATAGCTGGAAATAGCTAGGAATGGCAGAGGCGACCTACTTAAACTAGTACCGGAAAACTAAAATGACGAAACGGAGCTCCTGGTATTGTGGCGGGCGGGCGGCCGTCGGGCGTCGGGACAAAGCCAACTTTTCTGGAACGAGGCAATGAGTGGGTATCATTAATGACTTGTTTCCAGATAGAGGCCCCCAACAGAAGTAAGAACTCGTAACCCCATCTTACTGTTCTAATTAATCTCCAACCTTACCAGTTTCATGTATTAGTCCGCTAAATTATTTATTTAAGACTACAAATCCTAGGGAAGATTAAACGCAACAGATGCTGCGTCTGAAACTTAGTCGATTCCCCGTTTCCTAAGATTAAATGAGGCAGTTAGTCTTACAAGTTGCTAATGCGCTTTAAAAACTATTTCCCATTAGCAAGCTTGTAGCGCCTTCGAGCTGCGACACAGTTTGTTGCACTTGGTTTCAAATGGAAGCTCTTTGTTGAGTATCCGATAGTGTATTACCAAGTGAACAAAAGGGACCGAAACGATCTCTCTGTATCCAAAATTCCATAAAGGATCACGCACGACTGCACTCCGCAGATTGTTGCGGGAGCACGTGGCCGCTTTACGGTCCAAGAACTTCAATTATTAACGCGATTTTGTGCCTTGGCGCTAACGAAATATGGCTGTCGGGTGATTCGATCTCAATAGGACTTGTCGGAGTTGGAGGCGTTAAAAATGCAACGCTACGGGCCTCGTAGCAGCCATACATAAATTCACTGAGCGAATGGCTAACACTTTCGATCGTAGCGGCCCGCTACGGATTTCGTAGGGTTTGTAGCATCCGGCTGATCACGTTTCTATTGAATGAATGTTACAGTATTTTATGGGCGCCGTAGTGAGTATAAACTGTGAAATAAACCACCAAGCAGACGCTATATTATGTATAATGTACCGTTTATTTTGTATGTTTGAAAAGTTATTTGTTGCTACCGGAGTCGTATTTGGTCGTTCGATGTGCCGGTATGCAGTACTACATTAATATTCTATGTAGGTACGTAATAAAGAGGATATTTTATTAATTTATCTGTATCCATGTGTAACGTGAAGAGTACAGTAGAGTTCACTTATTTGTCAGGGAAGTAACATGGCAGAGTTAAATTTATACAATGCAGTTACTAAATATGGTTATTTTCATACCTCAGGTAAGACTGAGCTAACTGGGGCTGATTACAGATATCGATGAGCGGCAGTGGCCACTTACCATCAGGTGGACTACATGCTTGTCTGCTACTTCCATTTTATAAAAAATATCCGTCTAAGTTGAATTGCCACTAGATGTCATTTTATTTTTATAAATGAGATAAAGTCACGTATCATGACACTACAATGGCTCGCACGGTGGAGCTGGGCTGACACAGAGCCCGCAGATTGGCTGCGAGCAGCGCGCCTGCAAGCGAACAAAGAATTTTCATTTACGCGTCCCGGTTGCTGTGCGCCCAATCTGACGGTACCTTTTAAATAGTACAGTAACCTGCAAACGAAAATCTTTTATATGTTCTTTGTTATAAAGTTTAATTTGCAGTAATATGCGTATTTCCTTAGAAGAATTAGACTGCATTTATTTGGCAATTATCGTGTCTGAAGCGTTGACCGGACAACCATGATGTATAAATATTTGCAAGGTGGTAGAACGAGGTAGGTGTACCCATTCACCGCGGAGGTACCACCACCACATCTACTTTTTTCGTAAATCAGTTTTTGCGTTTCGGTGAAAATGCGTGGATGCGGGCTGACCTGCATATGTCCATTTTAGTCCTCAGGAATAGCAACGCATCTGTAATCGACTTCAGATAGAACCGCTGTTCTTCATGAAGTTCTTTAGAGATGTCGATGGGTGGCAGAGATCACTTACCTTACTTATGGACTGCACGTTCGTTTGCTACTTCAATTTTATAAAAAGAAAAATATTTCTAGCTATTTGTAGTAATGGTACAAAACAACGATCGGCAGTAGTTCCGTCGTCGCCGCCGGTGCCGGCAGCTGCCGTCGGCCGGAAATCGGACACTTTCGTTTCGCTGCAGCTACGGAATGAGTTCCACTTTCCATTTCATGGCGTCTGCGGAAGCCTATTAGCGAGGCGTTCGGCCTACCGCTCCTCGTCTTCCGGTCCTTTGCGTTGTGGGGGATGTAACTAACTCAATAAGTTTACTTATAGGATAAAAGTAATAAAAAGCTATATTATGAGTTTAGTTTTCCCCAAGCGGATACGCCCACGTGCGGAACCCCTCATATTAGAATTATTCCAAAGAAGGAATAAGAACAGTGTAGTAAGTACATTTTTCAACGAATGAAGCTGTTGTGAGTAGCATGTTTGGATTATACTATTTATTACTGAATATTCTGTATTCAATTAAACACATTAGCTAGCAAACGGTTGACTCGACATTAAAAAATGATGAACGTATGTTTAGTAATTTCATGACTTTTTTCAAAGGTAAAAGTTTAGAAGTGCTTTAAAAACTTTCCTCTTATAATTCGCTCCATAAAAGCCAAAGTCTAAAAGTTTTCTTTTAAAGTAAACTTTCCGTGGTTAAATAAAATATTGTCGTCCGATATCACGCAACAGAATAAATTCAAACACATATGTTTCAGTCAAGTTAAGCCATCGGGAAAGTCAAAATGAGAAATATATCCAAAACGAGACGCACTGCGTCAAGTCGTTAGGTACACCGGACGTGCGGACATGGGATACACAATATTCGTCCGTGGGCACCCACGTTAAAGGCTGTTTTCCATCGAAATCTTCATGACCTCAGCTATGAAATCTGCATTGATGCTTAGAAAGGCATTCACATAAATGTTTTTGATACAGGAGTGATACTGCAATTGTAGGAAATTCAAATAGCACATTTGAATTGGATTACCCTTGGACTGTATACTTTCCTGTTTGCTGTCTGTTCTATAAAAAATCGAAATGTTTCGAACTTCCACTCTTCTGTTTATTTTTTCGAGTCAGCGCCTTATGTCTGAGTTCTGACTATATGTGGTCTTTTTTCGTTTCTACGATTTTGCCTTCTTATATTGTGAAACACATAACGATTGAGGGTGTTAGAACTGTTCGTGGTTCGACTCCGGAAGTACTTCCACTTATTTGAGGCGTTCCATCTTAGTCCTCAGGAGTAGCAACACATTGTGGCCAATCTCGGGTAAGACACCTTATCTGGGGATGATAACAGATGTCCATGGGTGTCAGTAGCCACTTTTCATCCGGTGGACTGCATGCTCTTTTGCTACTTCTGTGTTATAAAAAAGTGCATGCCATACACGAGACCACTCTGTTTGCCAATATTTGCACGCAAATGAACGTGATTAGGAACAGTGACACAGCGGCGGTGCAGCCGTTTTGATATTCATGAACGAGGCGAGCTGTGCGATTAGGTTTTTCATGCATAAATGCATACTGCTGGAAATGGTGGTGATTAGCACTAGCCACCTGACGTGTCGACGGACATGCAGCCTGCCATATTCGTCACCACCTCTTCTACGCCACATACAACCTCCTGTGTAAAATTTCATGTGCTTGGGTCCACCGATTTTCGGTCAGAGCGTTTTTGGACAGATTATCTATTTGTTCTATATAGATATACTGTTAATCTAGAAATGTTTGGAACCACAGTTTATAGACAGCGACAATACTTCATATTTATTTAGATTACATCCCTATTACTATTATAAATGCGAAAGTAACTCTGTCTGTTTGTCTGTCTCTCCTTCACGCCTAAATCACTTAATCGATTTGGATGAAATTTTGTACAAAAATAGTTTAAGACCCGAGAAAGGACATAGGATAGTTGTTGTCCCGGAAATCCACGGGAACGCGAACTATACGGGTAAAACCCTGAGACTGTCTATCTTTTCCGCCATTTTCTTAAAAACAACTGATCCGATTTGGATTGGGTTTTCATTATTCTGGTATCCGATACGATATATATTGTCATTGATCTTTGGTTGTAGTTATATTCAGTACATTACAGAAATAGGCAAAGTTAAAATTTCAAAACGTATTCCAAAACGCGTACAATATAACAAACGGAATAATCGAAAAGGGGTTTTAAGCTACTCAATTACAGGGGTAAGTCCGCGGGCAAATCTAGTTAACACGTAAGCTAATTTCAGTTGATTAGAGGGGAGGTGCGGGCGAATTGGCCTCTTCACCGACAGGAACATAAAAAGAGGCGCGTCCACAAAACTTTTATGAAAATGCGCGTTTCTACAAATTACTTTTTGGGTTCGACATTCAGAGGTCTAGTGGATTGGGATCGTTTGGAGTATTTTGAATATGTTCTAAATGACTATATTATCAAAGGAAGGCAGAATTTAATGTGTGGCTAATGGCTATGTAAAGGAATAATTCTGACATAGGCGACCGCGGCCGACGACCGCGACAAACAAAAGCTAGTGGGTCGCGCGACCCACTGCTTCGTATGAATTTATAGAGAGCACTAAACAAAACACGCGACCGTGGCGGGCGATCAGTGGGCGTGGCTTGCGAGCAGCCGCGGTCGCACGACAGCACAACTTCGGTAGCAGTGCCGCCGCGCGACCCGGTGACAGCTCATCAAAATGGCCCGTTTTCTGTTATTGACGATGACAAATTGTTAGAAATAATTTGCCGCGATCGTTGAAATCTGAATGCTATGGGTCGCTAGTCCACAGGCGGCTGTTGTCGTTCCGTCGCCGGGTCGCGGTCGCCGGTCGCAGTCGCCAACATCGGAATTATACCTTTAGCATTCCAATAGTAATTATGCCTTTGTGGAATTCGATGAGATGTGCAATCCTATAATCATTGTTATGCACTGAAGCTTAGGACGTAATACGCTATTAATCTGGACTAGTGACACAGCTACGTTTCAATGGAGTCCACAAATCCAGCGATTTGTCCAATGAACAGAGCTTTAATACCACTAACAATTAAATGGAAGGTATAATTATGTAAGCAACTAGCTTGTGCCCGCAGCTCCGATCGCGTGGACTTAATTTACTATATTAAAAAGTATCCTATATGTTAATGCTTCACCGTAAAGTACTTGCTTTACGGTGAAGGAAAACATCGTGAGGAAACCTACATAC
>DWNM01000178.1:0-13039 GCA_018250375.1 Narcosius parisi helen
CCTCAGATGCGTTGCTACCCCTGAGGACTAAGTTGGAACGCCTCGGATAAGTATCTCTCCCTTACCACACCCTTCAAGCGATAAACAGCCACTGCTATCATAAGGAAGAAATAGGTGTGGCGGTGGTGCCTCTGGAGTCGAACCACAAAAGGTTCTACCACCTTTAAATTTTTTCTTGTCATGTCTTCCTTTACCGTTGAATAATTTGGAAAAATCAAAAGAAAGTATTCGAACCTAAAACACAACTAGCACAGAATAACTTTTACCACTGGGCTTCAAGTACATGGTCTTAAATACATGAATTTAAAGCTCAATTTCATTCATACATCGAACAGCTAAAACTTAATTAAATTCACAGCAGTAGTTTTCCATAATGTTTATATACCATCAGGTAATTATGTAGGTACTCACTAGCATAATGTACACGTGCTACATGCACGTTTCTAGTTTTAATTAATGAACTCGCAAAATAAAAAATATCCGATACCTACAACATTTTTAATAATGCCTAGATTCTTTTAATCGTTTAACGTTACTGATAGGTATATTTCGCGCGTATTAGGTAATAACAATTTATCCCGTCATGACTGGTATGTACACTTTGAAAAACCTTTCGTAAATAAGTACTTAACAAAAAATCTATTTTGTTTTTATGTAGGCAGTTTTTTACAAAAGTATAATTACATAAATGAAAAAAGATACTTACCTAACTTTGTAGGTATACTAACTGAAGACAACATTTTCTTAAGAATGTTATAATTAAAAAAAAAACTTATGGATGAATGAATCAAAAAAAGTTAATGAAACTATAAAATTTTCGTTTTAAATTTGGTAAAAAGTGATGTTAAAATAATTCTTGGGATCGATAAATGTAACAACGTAGACGTTAAAATTCTGTAACAATAAAATTGTAAAGAAATGTAAATTAAACATAATGTTTGAAATTAAATATTTATATAAGTGCCTAAATACGTACACTGTACTATGTAGACTGGCCTTTGAGACCTTGTTTTTAAGGTTAATGCAAGTAACGAATGGCGTAATTTTGTCATACTTACTTACATATTTTTGTCATTAAAATTTTTAGAAGTATATATACTTACATTCATTCAAGAAGACACGGTCATACTGTTCGCTCGCATAATTTTCATCATTCTGAGTATTCTGATCAAAGTTTTTAATTTTCCGTACAAATGTTACACAAATATAAATCAAAATATGCAATTATTTCATTATTACCCCATTAAAAGAGGTGGTATTTTATCATAATAAATATACTCACTTTGGTTTTCTTAAATATGGATTAGGTAGTAAAATGTTCAATCCTGCTAAATATTTAAAAAATTACAATTTTTATCGAAGTCGATGTGTTTTATATTAATGTCATATGATCATTTAGTGAGAAACAGTGAGAAATACTATCTATCTGGGTGAATCATACCTTCATACCTATTATTCACGTCGTCAGCTGTACGATTCAGAAATACCACCACGGCACGAACACATTTCATCTTATTGCTGAGAAGAGATAAAAACAAAAGCACTTACTTGTCATATTTGACGTGACCGTTTTCCTCCCAATAGTTACGTGTTTCCATTTTAATATCTTTCACTATCACCACAAAAACTAACACCGACCAACACTAGATATCACTAAAATAACTAGTAGTTTTGTCACATATTCACAACACTAGCACAAGGATCACTCAGGTAATTCCGTAATACATTTTAGTGAGTGATAATAATGTTATTGTCGTCAAACCGCATGTAGAAGTTTAACTGACGTTACAACACGGCCGGAACGTTCGTGAGACTGGTGAGGTCGCGCGATGGAAGCGGACGACTGCGCGCGGAAAGCCGGCCGGCTCGCACAAGTCATGTGACTACGCCGTCAAAATATGGCACGGGCGACGCAATGTGCACACTCCGAGGGCTACCGCACGTTCGTCGCTGTTTTATTTTATCGGTTATGTTATCTCACCCGGACTCTGTTACTGTTAAAAATACTAACTCTACAAATATGCAATATGAGATTAAGAAACCATAACCATTGAGATTAACAAACCATTCTTCTCCGTAGCGAAACATCTTTCGAAGCGGTGGTAGATTGTTGACGTTCAAAAAGAATTCTACATTAATCAATTTTGAATAAATGAGATTAAAAAAAAAACAGTTACGATTAGGAACATTGCTACGAACCAGCATGTCAAAATGAACTGAAAATAAATAAAAATAATAATAAAAAATAATTATACATTGTTTCCTTAGACATTGATGACAATGATTTTTACAGGAGTATATTGAACCTCGTGTGTATAGAAAGTAGTAATTGTAATCATGATCTAGATCGCGCTGTAACTACTATATTGAGCTATGTATTTATTCGTAGGACTATATAATAAGGCGTATACCTTATACTATACGCAGGCATTGCGTTTCTGTTGGGAAATTAGTGTTTGACGAGTCACCAAAAACATTTTGCAACAATTAGATATTTCTGTTAATAGTACAAGGGCTTTATGCAACTGTGCCTCCCAACTGTTAGCGACACATACATTTCGACCTTAAACTTAAATACCTGTTAGTCACGTCACTGACGTCACAGCTCACGTTACAATCAGTAGGTATCTTCTGGTATCCTTTTTTTTTTTTGGGCCCAGACAATCATGGAAAAGGGCTACCCTCATGCGGGGTGGTGAATGCTCATGCATGCCACTGCGGCCGGCCGCAGTGGCATGCATGAGCATTCACCATATTTAGAACCTATTATAGGGTCAATTAGTATCCAAGGTAAACAAGTGACAACCCTTAACAAGCACATTGCGATGCCCGTGTGTCTTACTTATTCGAGTTATTCGCGTTCCATTTGAGTCTGGCGAAGATTTCAGCACAAGGGATCATGGTAATGTGATGCAGCTTGAATCCATTTCAGTTGATAAACTATTTTTAGCTTTTAGCTTTAGCTTTGTATTAGCGACCGTCTATTATTAGGAGGCATTCTTCGAAAGTTTTATGAAGCCGAACAAAACAAAGGCAAACATTGTTTATTGTTGGCAACAACCATTTTCTTTTAAATTTTATTTGTTATCGCCGTGTCGCTGAAATAAGATTTTAATAACAGCCCTCGGCCAGCATGGCGTTCCACGTTGGAAGGTACATAGATCAACTGAGAACAGAGTATTTCATATTTTCCAGGTTATTGAAAATATGACAAAATTTTGTCAAATCCAGAGTCATATTCACCTATAAGATCATTCTAATTGTGTGCTTCGCTTCATAACATGTTCTATTTAATTTGAGTTTTACGATATTTTATTTTACCGGTAAGAATAGTAAATAAAAGATTTTATTTTTTACTTTCTATCACGGCCTCAAAAATATGACTATCGAATGAAGCCTAAATTACGTTTATTAAAGAAATGAAATGAAATATATATTTATTTTGTATAGGCCCACGGGGGCACTTACAAATTACAAATTGTCAGTTACAATATTTGTCTTATACTACTACCGGATCGGAACGACCTCTACTGATAAGATCCGGTAAGAAACTCAGTGGGTTTGTCTTTTTTTTTCATGTAATATTCAATTTTTTTTCTATTTCTTTTTTTTAATGCCATTCAGGTTCAGATTTACCTTAGGCGGTAAAAATTTGTATAATATTATCGATATCCGCGCGTCTGGCACATTACTACTCTGTGGAAGAGCCACGCACGGCCGCACGTGACCCGACCGCACCCTGCACGCCTTGAATAATTTTATGTAACTTGTATTTATTTACGCAAAAATATTAAAGCGGTGACAAGACCAGTTTATTTCAAACTTATGTATTAGCCTGTACGTACGAACTTATCCATGTCTCCGGGCTAAAGTTAGTGCACCGGTATTGGAACTCCTTAGGTAGGTAATTTATCCCCGTAACGCATTTTGGCCAAGTGAGAGTGGAACTCATGCACGGAGGGTTCCGTACCAACGACGTAATAGTCTCATTATTAAATTGTTCACACACGTTGTCAGGGGTCCAGAAAGGTAATAGAATAAATTTCGACCCGAAAAAAGTACTGTTCCAAAAGAACAGCAAAATAACTTTAGGCTGCTTTTACAATAATAGATGATTGTATATCCGTCACTTTCTCAAAAACCTCTGATCCACGCCTCTGATTTATCAAGTTGCGTGCGTATTAGAAATGAATTATCACTTGCTTTAAGCATGAAGGAAAACATCGCGAGAAAATCTACTTACCTGAGAGATCTTTAAGAAAAAGTTCTCAATGGTGTGTGAAGTCTGCCGATCCGCATTCGACGCGATGGTCTATGGTCTAATCCTTCTCATTCTGAGAAGAGACCCGTTTCCAGCAGTGGGACAGTAATGGATACATATTTATCCTGTTCCCAGGTACAATCCAGCTGTTTATTCAACCTGCTGTTAAGCTTGGAGACGCCGTCGCCGGATCCCCTTCACATAGCTGAGCTTATCAAGGAGGAAAAGCCGCTCAAACCCATTGACTTCTGCTACCGGGACGAAGACGAAATGGTTAACGTGTTGGACTGCATCAGCTTGTGTGTGATGGTCGTGTCGTATTCCGCTGAGAGCATGCGCGGGTACCAAATGCTTGTGAGTACTGAACTGCTTAAGGTATAATTCCGATGTGAGCGACCGCGACCGGCGATCGTGACTAAGCGACCGAGCGACAACGGCCGCCTGTCGCCTAGCGACCCGTAGCATTCCGATGTCAACGACCGCGGCAAATTAGATATATCAATATGTCATCGTCAATAACATAAAACGGCGCCATTTTGATGGGCTGTCATGGAGCAGTGCTGTCGCGCAACCGCGGCTGCTTGCAATCCACGCCCACTGGTCGCGCGACACTGTTGCTTGTTTTGTTTATTGCTCCATATAAATTCGTACGAAGCAGTGGATCGCCCGACCCGCTAGCTTTTGCTTGTCGCGATCGTTGGTCGCGGTCGCTTACATCGGAATAATTCCTTTATAATATAAAAGCGAAGTGACAAAGCGAATAGGTAGTATTATGACATTATGAAAGCGATGGAAATTAAGTTGCAGCGATATATTTATTTTAAAAAGTAAATCAATATCTCATGTTATAATAATGGATTATGTTAATTATGAGATTTTTTCAATGAATCTTTTTTTTAGATAATTTTGGAAGCTATACTGCCGTGTTATGTGAAACAAATTGAATTGCCCACGTATAACAGAGAAGGGAAGACAGAAAAAGAAATAATTCAGCAGCTAGCAATCGCTATTAAAACCCTTGTTAATAATTGCGAGGGATTGTCTAAGTAAGTACAATGATAACAATTATTGTAATGTAGATAGAGATTTTATTCATTTACTTCATAATTTTAATTATACAATTTACATCTTTTAAATATATAAAATTATTTCTTAATTAACCTAACACCAATTAGTACTTTACCTTTTATAAGGATTTTTTTCAATTAACATCAATGTCAAAGATGTCAAACGTAGCATCAACGCATTTTTTATGACCAGTTCGGAATAAATGAGCGAGGTGACCATACGCGTTTGCATTGAAATTAATCCCGTAGAAAAAAAACTCAACCTTAATACACCGAACATCACGCTTATCCATGCGTGTGCGTGTATCTATTTGGATATGGTTGTGTGCGTAAATGTGTATGTATCCATGAATATACAGGCGCACGCATGTGTCTTAATAGAAAATTATGAATAAATTTTAAAGGATTAAGTATACCAGATTACGTGATTAAATGATTATCAGTCGTACCATACGATAAACTAAACGAGCTTCTTCACTATAACGTGTACGGAGTGTATATGAATCAGGTCGTACAACGGCCCGTACCGCACGTCGCCGGAGCACAAGGGCTCGTCGCAGCGCGGCGGCGGCGCGCGCGCGGCCTTCCTGCCGCTGGAGCTGCTGGACGACGAGTCGCACTCGCGCTACGTCAGCGACCACGCGCGCCCGCCGCCCGTGCCCGACTACGCGGCGCCGGAGGACTCCGAGGTGCGTGTGTGTGTGCACTGCACGTCGTCTCAGAGCGGCAGCAATGACACACCAGGTGTCCAATACTTAACGTGCTCTATTATGTACGCATGAAACAACTTTATCTACGGTTCGCTGCGAGCCGCTCGCTGCAATTAAGCTGAGCCATTTGCACACTATAGTTTTTGAGCAGTAACCGCAACGGTTACGGCTCGCTAACGGGTTACGTAACTTAAGAAAATTAGGTTGCAAAATGAAAAAACCCAAAAATAATAAATCAGTCTGATTTATGTTTATAAAACTACTGTATTTTTGTTGTATAAAATGACATAAATCTATTTATTTTTGCATATAAATTTTCCACCGCCAAGCAACATAATACTGATATCTATTTAGATGTATCTATATATATGTGTAGTATAAAAACATTATCTAGAAGTTTCTGCAAAATCTCAAATTGTCAGATTCCGAAAAAATATTAAAAAAGGTTTATATCTACAACAGCTAGTACGAGCAGAATATCGTCGTCCGCGTGACGTGTTGCTGTCGCTTGTGGGAGACTTCATAGGGCGGGCGTCATCACGCCTGCTCGAACTCAACGGTTCTAAGGGCAGCGGTGGCAGTGAGGGCAAGCCTGTGGAACTACTCGATTGTAAATCGCACGCGGTAAGAATTTTTCAATATAAATTCTTGTAATAAGACTAATAAGTATAAATTTAACGCAGTTCACCATAGGCAGACAGTAAATCGTCGTCTGTGACATCACCAAATATCGATGAGAGATTATCGAGAGAGAATCGATATATTATCTTGTTCTCTGAATGAATTCACAAATATGACCCTGTTGGGATTGCGTAAATAAAAAAATAAATATTAATAAATGGTCACTTACCATCAGGTGGTCTACATGTTCGTTTGTTACTTCCATGTTATAAAAAATATATATCTTGAAAATTTTTCATTACAGCGCCTTGCTGAAATAGCCCACTCTCTGCTGAAAGTGTCACCATATGACCCGGAGTCGATGGGCTGTCGAGGTTTGCAACGCTACATGACCTTAGTGCTGCCAGCGGGCGACTGGGCCGACGACGCCTTGAGACCGGCTCTTATTATGATATTGAGACGACTTGATAAGGTTTTCCTTAAGATCGCCAAGAAGCCCAGCATTCGGGTAAGTGTAATGTTACAAATAGTTACTTATTAGCTCACATATGTCTACACATACAACGTCTATATGTTTACTCATGTAGACGTGAAAAATGTGGCAAATCAGCCATTTTGTAACGATAATTTAAGGATAATATGCCTTTTAACTTGGTTGAAGTTTAAAAAAAAATGCTTAACATTTTGTACATTTTTCTACATCTAATTTTCTACCTGTCTCACTATTCCCGATAATTTTTAATAATTTAACAATGACACCGTAACATATATTTTAGAGAAACACAGACTGGGATTCAGCGGCTGTGCTCTTGAAAGGCGTGTACGAGACTATGATTCGTTGTCCGTATATTATGCACTGGCAACAAGTAAAAACATTGTTAAACACAGTACAGGTATGTCTACATGTCTACAAGTATGTAAGATGCACACAATAATTACAATAGCACTTAAGTAAGTGTACTTTATCAAAGTATTCATCAAAATACTCATCATTTACTCTAGCGAATTATGTCTCATTGCAGATAAGGGTAAAAAGCTAAGGTCTTCATAGCCAATAAGAAAATCCAGCTTATACTTCTTTAGTAAACCATCGATTGGACTTCCATATTATTGAACATGTTTTATTGCCTCAATAATACTTAAATTTCAGGCATTGATAGTGTCTGATAACAATTGTGGGGAGAATTTGTCGTCCGCAACGGCCGCCCTGATGTCGCAGCCGCCGCCCACCCACTTCTGCAGTACTGTCGTTCGGTTGATTGCCTTGCAAGTTATAAACACAGGAGTAAGTATGAATACATTATTATTTTATTATATTTTAGTACCATCGTCATAGCGAATATTTGTTAAAAAAAGGGTTTCAATATTTTTTTATTTTATGAATTATTTTTAAATATTACTATTTATCACCCTATAGCGTAAAAAGGAAAGTAAATAAAACATTCAAAATACGTTATTTAAATCATTCTTTTTGAAGGTCAATAAATAACCCTCCGTCGCTTAGTAAAATGTTTTGTGTATGAAGAAAGATCGTTGAAAGACAGGCACCATAATACACATTTTATTCCATATATATATTATCCATTTATTTGACGTTTATGGAATGATGTATTTAATCGTTTTTCTTGGATATTCGAGCCATGAGCTTGTACTTTATTATAGTAGCGAATACAGTTCTTATTTATGCTTTATTGAACCAAAATAATTGTGGTACAACAGGCGGGCTTAATGCTAAAAAGCACCAAAAGCAAGCTCATCATAGTATTCGTAAAAACATATCTAGTTATTATTATATTTTTACAGGATAGCTATTCCTTAGAACAAATGTGCGGAGGAAGTGCAATATTCCCGACTGCGGAGAAGACAGAAAATATGTTGTTAAATTTGTTTATGCCTCTATGTCTCCGTGTGGGAAGTGGCAGAAAAGGTGGGTGAAAAAATTTGTGATTTTAATAAAAAAATATTTTAATAAGTAAGCTTTATTAGACATCACACAGTACAAAAATTCTATATGTGCTTAATTATTTATTAGTGTAATATAATTTAATTATCTTGCGTTTTAATGGCGAAGGAAAATGTCACATCTATTTTTGCTTGATAACAGCAGTATACCGTGGTTGTTTTCTGACTTGTAAGGGAGACATACTTATCAGAGGCGTTCCAAGTTGGTTCTCAGGGGTACGACTCATGCCGTCGGGACCGCGGACGAATGCAAATAGAGTACCCGCAGTCCCGACAAAAGGCGTCCAGAGGAACACCGTAAAGTTTTGTCGTTAATTGCCGGGCATATCATCTCCGCTGTTCCCGCGGCTGAGAGGAATCCATGGAGGGTTTCTTTACGAAAAAAGTGTGTGTTTACTTATGTACATGCGTTAGAAGTTATACTTCTTTGGCGTAACGAGGTAAAAAAAACTAAAATTTTGACTAATAGCTAACTTCGGGGTGTCGGTCCTTCGTGACGGTGTGCGCGCGCACCGTAAAAATTTACTGTCATAATTTTTCCCTAACGCGCCAAAAGAAGTATAACTTCGAAAAGGGTACGACTCTCGTCTCATCCGCGACCTCGAAAGATCCGTCACGAGTACATTCGCGCGCAGACGTGCCGCCGCTGCGGCAGTCGGACGTGTCGTACGTGGTGTCGGTGGTGCTGAGCGCGCTGTGCCCGCCCGCGCCCGCCGCGCAGCTGGCCGCCGTCAACGCCAAGCTCAACGCGGCCGACGCGCGCGCCAACTCGCTCACCTTCACCGGCAGCCGCGACACGCGCAACACCACGCGCCTCTCCAACCAGCTCTACCGCATCGCCTTCCTGGGTCAGTGCAGCTCGCACGCATGTAGCGCATCTCCGACCGGCGCCGCCGCATCGCGGTCCTGGGTCGGTGCAGCTCGTACGCATGTAGCGCATCTCCGACCGTCTCCGCCGCATCGCGTTCCTGGGTCGATGCAGATCTATACGTATGTAGCATGTGGTATTTTAACTACAAACCCTAAAAATAATTAACTACAAAATGTAAAAAAAATATTCACCTGTTTTAAAAAGTATTTTTTTAGTTTTTGGCCTATTTACTCAATCACAACAAAATTAAATCTACTATACATTATGCATAAAGTATGTAACCAACCATTAACTTTGTCATCATGAATACAGTCAATATCACCATCATCATCACGATGGATATAGTGATAGCCATAATATATTTAAGTAGTACTGGTCAGTTGACGATCTTTGTATTTTTGAATTGGAAAAAGTAAATGGGGAAACAACAGTCGAATGTAGTATTCGTAGAAACGGGATACAGTGTGTGCTCTGCTTATTGAGTTTTTCTAATTTGAAGAGTCCTAATAACAGAATAAAAGATAAATAAAAGGGCAATTAATGTCACCAGCGCTGAAGCTAATCTGCGCGTGCTTCACGAGCGAGCTGTGCAACGAGTGGGGGCGCATCGCGCGCGCCATGCGCGAGCTGGGCCGCCGCAACGAGGCCGCAGACCACCTGTGGGACTTCCTCGAGCACCTCGTCACCTTCCGCACGCCGCTCTACGTGCTGCTGCAGCCGTTCATCGTGCACAAGGTGACGTGTTCGCCTCGACTTTAATTCACACTCAGTTTGACCGTGCCCAAGGTATTGAGCGCTACTCGCTCCATATTATTTAATCGGTTTAAGGGTGGACATGTACAAAAAACAGTATCCGTTCTTAACTTTATTACCGTCTCTATCTAAATTTGTTCGTGCTCTGCCATACACGTAAGGTTGGTATGGTTTGGCGCAAGTAACGTACGGTGTCACTTGCGCCAAACCATATTTACATACTTAGGTATGTAATGTATACATACTTAGATACACATTTTTATATGCTTAGGTATATAAATATAGTTTACGATTAATTTTGTACTGCATAATATCATGCAAAGGATCTTTATTCTCACGTCGTTTACAGCCCACAATCCGCACATATCGCCGATTATAAAATTAAATTACTCTTACGTAACAAAACACTTTCATTTCTATGCGCACTATCATTTCCAGCGATAGTTTCCCCGAAATCGTCCCACACTCACTAAAAATAAAAAATATTGCGAGTCGTTGCTAACAATATAACGCTTTTATGATTACACCCGCGAGTCCCACAGTGGATGGCACTCTCGAACGAGTACAAACTGACGAAGCGTTCCGCCGCGCAGCTGTCGCAGACGCCGATCAGCGACCACGAGCGGCACATGCAGTTCGTGGTGCGCGAGCGCATCCGCGGGCTGAAGCTGCCGGCGGCGCGCGCGCGCGGCGCGCTGCTGGCCGAGCTCACGAGGGAGCTGCGCGCCATGAGGGACACGCACGATCATTATAAATTTGGTGACTCACGTTTTTATATTATTTTATATTATTTACTCTTTTTAACCGAATTCCAAAAGGGAGGTGATTTTGTATTCCTCTGTATGTATTTGTTTTCCTTTATTTATTTTTGAACTTGTGCTTCTGTTCGATTGCTAGTGTGATAATACGATTAATCGATGTGAATGTGAGTATACGAACGAGAAGAACGAGTGACTGAGTAGTAAGAATGAGGGAACGTATTGAGGTTGAAAGAAGACGATATATGCTCGCGGTGACTAGATGAATGATATATTAAATGTGCTTATTAAAAATCGAGATGTTAAAAAGTAATCTAGCTTTATTTTGCTGAATATTCTACTGTATTTTTGGCGCGTTTGGGATAAATGATAAGTGAATTTTTACCAAACGAACAACTAAAATATTTTATTATATTTTTAAGTATGATAGAATATGACACGATGCGATACAATACGTATCTATAATTTTGTAATATTTTTGTTTTATTATATAGAAACGTTCGAGCATTACGATGACGCGTATCGAAGCATGATGTCACGCGCTCCAATTAGATTTTAAACAATATAGCTGACCGTAGTAATTTATTGTTTTACTTTTGAAAAGTGGGTCATCTTAAGAATCGTATGAAAATATATATTTCTTAACAACGAATCCTTCGCTCGTCGAACGCCGACCGCGCAGAGCAACTGGCGGAGAGCCTGGGCGCGGGCGGCGGCAAGCGCGCGTCGGAGGCGCAGCGCGGCGCCGAGCGGCCCGGCGCGCACGCGCAGCACCGGCCCTCGCTCATCTCCATGCTGGTGGGCCGCGCCGCGCCGCGCACGCCCGACCACCCCGCCGCGCCGCTCGAGGCGCAGAGGGGTACGCGCCGCTCCCGCTCGCGCCGATACGTCCCCCCACACACTCGCACAAACACGCTACTGATCCCCACTACTCTATTTAACATGCAGGATATAATTACGTATCGACCCGCGACTCCGTTATGCTTTAAGTGGTTAAAATATAGCTAATAAAAGTAAAATAAATTGCATTAAAATTTAAATGATTAAAATATATTGGAGTTTAACGATCTCACGTCATTTTTCATAAATTTACCAATTTTTATGGTCGATTCGTTCGTAGCACAAAGCTGACGTTCATATTTATTTTGTCGATAGAGTACAAAATATTAGAAGTTGATCGCAATCTTAATACTCACGGATAATGCAACACTTTATTGTCAATATCATGTATACGTTTCATTATTTAGACCAAACTTTAAAAAAGGCACGGATAATTCTGCGAGTGTAATCTCCAATACTCGAATGTATTACATATTCCAGAATCGTTATCCAGCAGCTCCACAAACAGCCAACATATTCCATCGTACGATGGCCCCAACAGCAACAGTGGTCGAACCAGCGACAACAGCAACATCAACAGCAACAATTCCCAGCAAGGTGACGTTTACATGTATTGTATGTATATATTTTGAAATGTATAACTAATACAGAGTGTATCTATATTCCTTGTATATACCTTCCATACCATAATAGAATGCCTTATAAAAAGGCATGTATAGGTATTTCATTATTGTTTTTTGGATATAAAACACAATTGATTGTAATATTTATATTTATATATAATATTTTTGTTTACAGCTTCAAATATTTACGGCATGGATAAACCAACAGTTAACACTTCTTCATATGCCAACAATCAAACTAAACTGCGTTTTGTGTCATCAGTGGAATTTAAATTAACTTCAGGTAAGAAAAATATTTCTTATTCCCATTTTTATGACTAAGATAAGATATTACATTTGATATTTATTCAACTGATTTCATAGCAGTGATAGCCTAGTGGTTGAAACGCGGCCTCTCGATTGAGGGGTCCGAGGTTTGAATCACCGCTGATTTTCAAGTTGTATGCGTATTAGAAATTGATTATCACATGTTTTGACGATGAAGGAAAACATAGTGAGAAAGTCTGCCTACCTGAGAGATATGTAAAAAAATATATGTGTTCATGATATGCGGCGTCTGCTAATTCGAACAAG
>DWNM01000179.1:0-13019 GCA_018250375.1 Narcosius parisi helen
GACACACCCGTTCGCAAGGCGCTACCGCGCCCTGCTCGCTCAGTTTTGTATTTTCTTATATGTGCCAACCTAACCTAACCAATCCTAAGGTTAACGTGGAACAGAAAAAGAAATAAAAAAATAACCGTTAACATACTCGTTAAATGATAACAAGTACGTAACCACAAACGTGAACATAAACTTACACCTAACCTTAATTAAAACCTATACTTAAACGTAAATCTTCACCTCCCTCCTTGTATGATCAACATTAAGCGATAATGAATCATTTTTATAAAATAGTATCTGCTCAAAATCTAAGGCACTAAACAAAGATTAACAGTTTCTATATACATATGGTTCAGGCGTAAAGTACCCCCTACATTACCAGGGTTATGGAATTAAAGGTCAAAATTTTGGTATATATCTCTGCTAAGCAATCTAATTGCACATAGGTTACCACCAAATGGCTAACTCCAATAGTCTAGGTAGACAGTAACATAGCATCACGGGTGTGGAGTTCAAGGTCAAATTTTTCATGATACATTTTTGATCATCGACACTATTAATTATCCGTAATAGTCAAATAGCTGACTATTATAGTTTAGGTATTCAGTACCCCTGCATCATCAGGGTTGAGGATTTGAAGGTAAATTTCTTGAGCATATATCTCTTCTTAGAAACCTTATTACATATTCGTAAGCATTAAATAACTAAATACTATAATTTAGGTTGGAGGCACCTCTGAATCAACAGGGTTGAGGAGCTGAAGGTCAAATTTTTCACCATATGTCTATGCTCAAATGTTTTATACCATATTCGTAAGCACTACATGGCTAACTTATATGGCTTATGATGGAGGCACCTCTGCATCATCAGAGTTGAAGACCTGAAGGTAAAATTTTTCATCATATGTCTCTGATCAAGAACCGTATTAGATATTCGTAAGCACCAAAAGGCTAACTCATATTGTTTAGGCTGGAGGTACTTCTGCATTATCAGGGTCGAGGAGTTGAAGGTCCAATTTTACGTCATATGATGTCATTATAGATTTTGCATGTTTTGTTCAAGTTTCAAGATAATCAGGTGGGCAGAAACTAAATTATCATAAATTATGCGAAAAACGGAAGTAGTAATGAGGAGTTCCACCCCCATAACTCAAAGATCTAATCATCAGAATGAAAGATCCGCAACAAAATTGTCTCTTATATGAAAAAAAGAAAATTGAGATTGGTCCAGAAACACTCGAGTAATTCAAAATTATAAGTATTCGACAATTTCCAATTTTTCAGAAAAACTAAAGAATATTTTCAATTTCTATGAAATGGGACCCTCTATGAAACGGACGCATACAATAACGTTTCAATCATCTCGGTCGGTCGCAGCATCGCGAAAAAATCGCTGGACATAAATAAATAAAATTACGGCCATCTGTCGACATATATATATATAAATATATATATACACGACGGACATATTTAACGTCTTTCCTTTGGGAAGTCGGTTAAAAATATGAGCCATCTTCAACAATCATCCGAATGAAAATTTGTCTGTGTGTAAATATTCAAAATTGGAAATGTTCAAAATGCTTTGAAATGGTTCAAGACAACTGGTAGTTATTAAATAGTGTTCGCTGTATAAATAAATTATTAATCGTGTCTGAACCAAAAAATACATCGAATTCTACTAATAACTACGAGCGAGTTATTATAAAAACCCAGCCGTTTAAAAATATACCCTTTCACAATTTAGACGAATCCAACGACACTTCATAGATATGGTAAAATCCGTCAAGCCATTTGGACCGCCGGGTTGTGCCAAAGAATAAGACATATATAAATATATAAATAGATACATACACTCCGCGGTCGGGAAAAAGATATTGAATATACGACTTTGAACGTGAAACAAGTCATGAGAGCAGGCTTGTTTAGCATAGAATAAATAAGTCATATTTTACATTGCCTTTATAAATATTATTCAGTTTGATAACATACATTTTTAACTTTAAGTACTGTGGACGTATCCACTAAACGGTTAGTGAAAATTGGTGCCGTGAGAACCTTGTACTTTCAGCTCAGAGCATAGTTGCGGGTTCCTTCCAGTGAGTTAGTATTCCGATATCTCCGCCGGTACTAACGCTAACCTAACAACGCAAATTTCGGTTACTTGGCCGAAGTTTGCAACCGAAATGAGGTCATACTTACTTAATATAGCTTTACACTGCATATGAAAACTAGCTTTGCCACACACTTACCCAGTATAAACCCTTATACAGTACGATGCGATTTAAACATTTTTGCACAGGTACCAAGAAATTTATGCATTATATAATTATAATATTAAAATTTGCATAAAACGTTTATGCTCAGATTTTTTCCGTAGTACTATTATTGATAGTGTGATTTGGAAGATAAAAGTCCTGTGAAAACTGTGCAGGCGTTTCCAAGATTTTCAGATCACACTGATATTTTTATACCCAAAAATATAAGTCTGTAGTAAAGCATCGTTTAAAGTAATGACCTCACAAATTGGTTATTTTGAAATCAGAGAAGGACATCTATGTTTTTATGTAGATAGTAATCCCATCAAAAACATGAGTGTGAAACATTCGAGTCAAGTTCCGTATTAAGATTCTCATATTAACTCGGGAATCCCGAGTCAAATTTGGGCGTTAATTATATTGTAAGTTAAATATTCTCGTAACTAACATTTCAAGACCATCTATGGGACTTGACACCCATTTAGATGTCAATTGGTTTGTCGGCAAAGTAGACAACCACTTTAATATGAAACTTGCCACGAATGTTTCACATTTATGTTTTTGATGGGATATCATTACTTTTTGTACAGAAATTATTATTTGTCGTTTAAAAGTCGCCTCTTTATGTATGAAGATTATACTTGTACAATAAGTTCATTCAAGCAAATAGTATAAGTAAGGTGTACCTGTGTGGGTGCCGGAAAGACTAGGTGTTTTCAAACAGTCTGTATCCTAACTAGCTTTACTCAATATTAAATATGCTACAAGTTTGCTAATTGAGTCTTTAATTATAATTTTATACTATACACTTTTTCTCTTTCCAAACATGCAAACATAAGTAGCAAGATGGGGTAGTATTTGTATTTCTATCGTATATAAATTGTTCGCAACGATGCCAGATCGTCTAGTCAGCATGCCTCGCCAGTTACATTTTAGATTGTTATTGGTTATTAAAATTTTATTGTTAAATAATCTGGTATTTAACACAGTAAAAGCGATTTTTCATAATGATCATGAAACCTATTTTCTTACGAAATACAATATATGCTAGTAAACAATAAATATTATAAAGGCCCCAGTTTTTGCTAAGTCAGGAGCATTAAAAAACAAATATATGGAAATTTAGTTGAATATTGCCGTTTTCTCAATATTTCCTTTGCATAGACATTATTACCTAGCTGGATGCCAAATTGCAAGTTTCTAGGTCATCTGAAAGTGGGTTAGGTTTTTGATATATAAGTCAGTCAGTCAATGACAAAAATGCCGATTTTTAATCCCTTATCTACGATACCATGATGTAAGTACAGCTTTATATGTCATGAATTTGAAGTGCAACCTGTGCAACCCTATGTAAAGAGTGCTTGTTACATGGCTAAGATAAAAAATAACAAAGACTGAATTACTTTAATATATATATCCATTTATTTTATCACAATAATATACAGTTTAATCCAATTGCAATAGTTTTTTCAAGTCTTTGGTTATAAAATCTCTACCAGATTCTGGCAATACTCTTTCATGCTGCGTCAGTTCAGGCTCAATTACTATAGTAATTTGAATACACTATAAATAGTACAACTATTATTAATTGCATTTTATTTTATGTGTACACACACACTATGCATCTCAGAGTAATGTAAACATTACAAAAAGTTTGAACTGTTTAGTGTAATTTTACGTTTTATACGTTGAAAAAATACACTTCATATTATACAATAGTATTAAGTCTATAACTTTTATGGCTTGATAATGTAATCATGACAAGTTATTCTGTTGAACTTCGGAGTTCAGAGTGTTCAGACTACACGTTATTACTTTTAATATATTGCCTTACAAATATAATTTGAATCTTGGCTCATCATAATTATGGCTCTTAAGGGTATAAAAGTTGTGGAAATGATGGGTTTAGCTCCTGGACCATTTTGTGGGACTATTTTAGCAGATTTTGGAGCAACAGTCACAGTAGTGCAGAAGGTATTTTTTATATTATGGACCTACTCGTATTCTTGAATGTCTAACTGAAGCACTTAAATTCAATTATTAGTTATGAAATACCAATTATTAATATGATAATAAATAAATATGGGCTTGTGAACAAGGGCAAAGGTCAATTTATATCTAATTTAAATTCTCAATTTTCTTATCACATATTTAAATATTTATGAGATGTAATTTTAAATACAGTAAAATTTAAATCTTCAATTACTTTATGATAATGAGATAAAGTAAAACCTATGATATTAGTAGGAATGTGTATATAGTGTATAAAAGTTTCTTTATACCAATCAGAATTTCTAGAAAGTATCTTTAAATGAAGATACATATCAAGTGAATTTAAATATTTGTAATTTTTGGCATAATATGACAATTATTAAGAATAAATTCAGAGAAAAGGAAACTATTTATTCACAGTCTAATAAATTATTAATAAATTAATAAAAAATATTTTACAGTGTAAATTTTTACAATCAATAGGATATTATATCCACAACCTTACATCTAAATTTTATTGAATGTTTTACAATCAATATCAACTTAGTATTTCTTTGTATGCTACTCATATGGTCTTGAATTAATTAAAACAATAATAATACTTATTTTTATCACATAATTATTTACATTCTAATATTTTGCTTTTTACAGTTGGAGGCCCCACTTGTAGATGTAATGTCTAATGGAAAAAAGGTTATTTCTATTAACCTGAAGTCTAAAAGTGGTATTGAAATTGTGAAACGGATGTGTAATACCTCTGATGTGCTTTTAGACACCTATCGCCCTGGTGTTATGGAGAAGTTGGGCTTGGGGCCACAGTCTCTGATGCAAGACAACTCACGACTGATATATGCACGATTATCAGGATATGGACAAGATGGTCATTACATGAGCAAGGCTGGTCATGATATAAATTATATTGCCATGGCCGGTGTGCTCCATATGCTGCGAAAACATAATGACATACCCACTCCCATTAATTTCGCCGCGGATTTTGCTGGAGGGAGTGTACTTTGTGCGTTAGGTATTATTTTAGCACTGTACGAAAGAACTCAGTCCAATTTAGGGCAGGTAATAGATGCCAGTATGACAGAAGGCGCTGCATATGTTGCATCATGGTTCTTTAGGTCTAGGAATTCATTTATATGGCCTAATGAACCTGGAAATAATATGTTAGATGGTGGTGCGCCATTTTATGGAACATACCAAACTAAGGATGGAAAATTTATGGCTGTAGGATCACTAGAACCACAATTTTACGCCCTTTTATTGAAAGGTTTAGAGTTATCTGAAGAAGAATATGGACAAGGCGAAAATATGGAATCTACTAGAGAAAAGTTCAAAGAAATATTTTTAACAAAGACGCAACAAGAATGGTGTCAAATCTTTGAAAATTTAGATGCTTGTGTGACTCCAGTTTTAGACTTTGAGTCTGTGGACCAGCATGAATGCAATGTTTCTCGACAATCTTTCTTCAGAAATGATAACAATGTGCTGATACCTGGAACATCTCCCAGATTATCCCGAACACCAGGGAGATCCTGTGGCAAGGACATAAGTCCTCAATTAGGCCAACACACTCTAGAAATACTTAAAGAATTGGGTTATAGTCAACTAGAGATTGACGGATTTATTAAGACTGGTTCGGTGCATGCAGTTTTCAAATCAAACTTATAGACTAAACATAATATAAAAAATTCACTATGATTTATTATTTGACTTTTAGAAGAATGGAATTTTTTATATTCATTATGGCATCAACTTCATTCGACGCTATGGATTTATTTGAAAATAGGGGATGGTTTTGAACTGAGTTTATTATTTTCAATAAGATGTTTAAATCAAATGTAATGTGTTTAATTCCTAGAGTGAAATTGTTAAACCCTACATAATGTCCACTACTCATTTGATTCAATCTTTTCTGTGCTATGTGTGAAATAAAATGTAGAAAATCTAGAAAATTCATACCGAAAACTGACTTGAGTATGAGCTGGCACTGATCTTGGAATTCAGGCGTATGCTTAAACTCTTGAATTTCTTTTTCTACAGATAGTAGATTTTTTTGCAATGAGCTCCATACAAATTCAATGTTACATGCATTAATAAAATTATGGTTGATTGAAATGGTATCTAATACATTTGTAACTTGGTGGTGCCATCCTGATGGAACAAATATGGCATCTCCTTTTTCTTGCAAAATTTCAAAATATTTTACATTCTGGAACTGTTCTGGGTTGAACATAAGTGGCAAGTTGCCTAATGTATCTCTAAGTTTTTCTTCTTCCTTTGGTGGTAGTAGGATCCATTTTTTTCTGCCAAATATGTTCACGGACCAACTGTACGACGAATACACGTCTGCATGAAACGGTGTCCTGGAACACAAGAGGACGATACAGAATGAATTTTTGTTGTAGTTTTTGATGTGATAGCATCTTATAAATCAATGAATGCCGGCTACACTTACGAAAAAGTGTGACTCATTGTCACACTTTTTCGTAAGTGCCGTGCGTGCAAAAGATGAGAACGGAACAAGCGATAGAGAGGCACAATAAGCCTAAGCGCTCACATGCGCTTCTGTCTCCCTTCCACTCCACCGGTCGATGCGTCCGAGTAGAAGAGAGACAGTGACATCACGCAATGTACATGTAAACTGTTAACTGTGTTGCTTACAAAGTGAAGTGACAAGTTGATGTGGTTACCATTGTTTTTTATAACAATTGTTTTCTTACGACATTATTAGGTAAAATTGTCGTCCGTAAACCGACTTTACATACAACCATTTTTTAGTGAATATTTACATGTTATATTATCTATTCTTACCACGACTTACTCGGTCCAATGTAGACAAACATAAAATCATCCTCTTGACGATCTGTGGCATACTCATTCAACCAATCCGAACCAAAAATGAAGGGTACATTGTAAAACTGATCACTGGATCTTGTCCGTCTTAAGTGCCAATCTTTAAGATAAAGAGTTCCATCTCTGTTTTCACTTTTCAAATAATCCATGTATTCTCTCACTTTCATATTAGTTTTACAGTGGGCATTAAAATCGATATTATTACAGTCTGCCACCGGTGCTTCTAAGTCACCATAGGTATTTTGCAAATAATCGTAATTAATTTTATTTTCCTCGATCCATTTACTAGCGCATTCCCATTCTAAGCTTATGTTTTTTACTATACATGGTAAATTCTTCAGCATATAATTTTCAACAAAACCATTGTAATTTATATCAAAGTAATCAACTGTATCAATATTACAGTCAATGTAATTGTGTGAAGGAGTATCCTTTATAATTGAATCGATTTCAATATTGATCATTGCAATTGTTTGTACTGTCACAACACTGCTATGTTATACACCTAACGATTAATTAATAACACAATACATTAATGAAATTAATGAACAACATTTAAATTTAGAAACATTCAGTGGCAGAAACTACGGACATTTAAGTCAATGTCATACTCGAACTGTCAACACTACTCAACACCTCGAATCGAATGAATGGAGTTCAATGAATGAAGTTAAAGTGAGTTCCTAAATTATAGCTTGTATTTAAGGTGTTATTAGGAATTCGGTTCCCGGGGCCTGACTAGCCCAAAGTTTTCATAGGTAGAAATATTGATAAATACTAAATAACCAATCTCGCTGTGGAACAAAAAGATGCCCGTCCTTGAAACTTACTCACAAACAGGCTTACCTCATGTGGTTGGAACGATGTATCCCTGGCTATAAATTCGGAAGTGACGAGCTGAGTGAGGGACTTTATATAATTATATGTTGTCTGCATAATTGTCTTGATTTTATATATATATATGAGTTACCGGTATTCAAGTGTTCGGGGCATAGTATAACATAAAAGTATTCTGTGCAAAATTTCGAAGATTAATGTAAGTTAACCTGGTAGATCGCCATGAAATGAAAAATACAACGCGCCGGCTGAGTAGTCACAGACATTTATAAAATAAGTCTTATTAGACTTCTGAATACTCTGTGATTAAAATAATTTCGTCTGTACGGATTGACTTTGACAGCATTTGTTTACAAATCTCTATGGTCACAAAAATAATTTTTGGTCTTCGGGACAAAAGTGACAAAACGATTGCGCTTTCTTTCACTAAATAATTGTTGTAATAAATGTTGTGCATTAACTGCATTTTCCTCATACTGTGTGCATAATAATCAATTATTATTAATCGTGACCAGTGATACTTTATAATATCTCGTATTAAGCGTGCATTGGACAGCAGTCGTTATCATGTCCGTCGCTTTCGCGCCGCGAGGCAATCGGCCTCCATTGAGCCCTGCACAAATTCAAAAAATGTTAGATGAGAACGCCCACTTGATTCAAACGATTCAAGAATATCAATCTAAAGGCCAGTTAATGGAATGCCACCAGTATCAGCAAGTCTTGCACAGAAATTTGGTGTACTTGGCTTCCGTGGCGGATGCTAGTCAGAATATACAGTCATTATTACCGGTAAATAACTTTCGATAATCAGATGTAATAATAATATAAATATCAAAGAAATTTCAGTGTATTAAAAAACTCGTAAAGTAGACATAATAAATCTGATTCTATAGGACATCTACAAATAACCTTTGAATAACAGTAGTATTTATAGAATATGAGTAGTTTTAATGTCTTATCGTCACACTGTCATTGTTCCATAAGATGTACACCTTTACAAAAGTCATTTAAAAATCAAAAGTAAGAAAGACTTCCTTAATTGGGCCTTTCAAACATTACTTTATTTCACAATGTTGGCAAGCACTTGTATGAATTCTGTGATTTTAATTATTCTTTTTTCTTTTTAGCCCCCACACCAGTTAGCTGCAGGAAATGTGCAACCTCAAGGACCACTCAACCCTCCTTCAAGTGGAGCAGAAGTGCCAGGATCACCACAGCAACAGTATCGTCCCCCTTCTGGTGTTTCTACAACACCAACGAGACCAACCCAATCTTATGGTCAACGACCATATGGTCAAAATCAGTATCAAGGCCAATATCAAGGTGGTCCTGGTGGTTATCCTCCCCAAGGTGGTTATGGACCACCCGGGCAAGGATATGGTCCTCCAAACCCACCCCAGCAACCGCAAGGTTATGCTCCCAATTCTAATTATGGTCCTCCAATTACTACAGCACCTAATAATTATCCCCCATCTACGCATCCAGGGCCAGGTTACCCACCATCATCTGCTCAACAGCCATATGCTCCTCCTCCTGGTAGCCCTGCAGCTGCAGGTTCACCGTATCCTGTCCGTGGATCTAGTCAACCCCCCTACACTGGTAATTCTGCCTATCCTCCCCCACAATCGGGTGCCAATTACCCCAATGCTGGTGTTAGTACATATAATTCTACAACATCCCAGCCTCAACCGTACCAATCGCAACCATTCCCTAACACCACACCCACCTCTGCTTACAGTTCAACACCAATTTCACAACCAAACAGATCACCGCAACCTCCACCCAGTGGGTATACATCACAGAATCCACCCAGTTCAGGTTATGGTTCACCGTCAGCACAATCTCCAACTTATAACACTAGTGCTCATGGCAATAATGGGCCACCAGCCACAGCTGCATCGGGGGGTCCCACCCAGGGAGGACCAAGTGGACAGCAATATCCACCCTCGGGCCAACCATCTCCATATCCACCAGCTACACAGCCACCATATTCAAATCCATCTTCACAACCAGGCAGTCCAGCACCATCTGTTTCGACAGCACCTCCTCCACAAACTTCATATTCTCAGAACCCACAAAGCTACCCACCAGCTGGAGGTGCATATCCTCCCCATGCCTATCAGCAAAGTTATCCTCCTGCACAATATCCTCCGTCTCCATACCCATATGCTCGAGCGCCAGCTCCAGGTGCTCCACCACCCGGAGCCCCGCAGCCTTATCCAGGATATGGTTTCCAGCCTCCTAATCAACAATAGGTCGTATTTCATTATGATATTGTAGAATTTTTTGGATGTTTTACACATTCTTAGCTTTAAGGTCATTTAAACGCCAATATTAAACCCTGTTTTTCACAATGATGCTAAAGTGAATATACAGCTGATAAAGTATCTTGCTATAAGTTATACTGTATAAATGTTCATGTCACAAGGAGCATCCATATTATTAATACATATTAAATGTAATTAAAAAAAAAAACATGACTTTTTCCCAAATTGTTCCAAAAAATTAAAATAGAACTATTCTTACTCACTGAGCTCCAATACTTAGTTTAGGGTAATAAGACTTAGTTAAAATTCACTGTGACATTAGGGTCCTCTTAATTTCGATTTTGTATAAAGGACTGATAGCATGTTACAGAGATAGACATTTTATGCAGTCATCTCGCTTGTTTGTGTGTGAGTGTGTGTGTATAGATAGAAACATTGTTAAATGCTCAGATATAGCTGAATTCTTATTTTATGTATCTCGCTTCAGTATGAGTTGTTTATTTTGACCTAATTATAATCTAGAATAAGTTTTTCTAAAATAGTGATCTGGAAGTATATCTGTATTATCGTGAGTAAACAAACTGGACAATTGGTTGTGGCCCTGAATAGAGTTGAATGTAAATTTATGCAGATTATTTTTACACAAAATTACTGCCTGAGATTATTACAATATTTTGTGGATCAGAGTTCTTGTAAATAATTATTTCATGATAATAAAATGAGTGTGAAAATTAAGTTAAGAAATAATCGAAAATAAAAATTATTGCATATAATAATAGCTGTTTTTCTCATAATTTATTTCATGTAGATATTTAAGGAATTGCAATATTTTTTTATATTCAACCTGATACTTGGGAAGCTCTAAAGTTAAGAATGGTAAAGAAAAGAGATTAAATCTTTGGGAATGTTTTTATTTAAATTATAATAAATAATTTAACTTAACATCTACCAGCAATAAAGAAATTAAAACTTAATCTTCATGTCCTCTTTACTACTCTTCAAATGTACAGATATGTTAGAGAGGAAGAAATGTTGGGAATGGCGGTGAAATTTTCAGTTTCATCAAGGCCAATACTGCAAACATTCTGCAAGGTTCTCCCACTCACAAAATTCAGAGAACCCAATGCTTTGTCTTCATGTACAAAATTTTCACGCAGCGTATTCTCCTTATCATTGCCTTTTCATCTTCAACTCCAATGGTTCCTGGTCTTCTATTTGTTGTGGTAATTCTGTGGAAAGCAGGCATATCATTCAATCCCCATGTAACACCTTAAATCTTCTGTCCATTCTGCAAAAATGATATTAATTTGCAATTTTAATTTGTAGCAATTGAAGTATTATAAATCATCATCATCAATCCATTGCTGTCCCACCACTGGGTACAGGTCTCTAAGAAAGTGAAAAATTAGGCCATAGTCCACCATGCTGGCCAAGTGCGATTTGGTAATTGGATTTTTTTTAAACATCTCAGGTATGACGACTTCAGCACGTTTTCCTTCACTGCTAAAGCAAGACAATTCATTGTAATACGCACATAACTTAAAAAATCAGAAGTGCGTGCCTAGGATTCGAACCTCGGACCCGTCGATCGAAATGCCGCATTTTAACCATTTTTATCACTACTCATAATATATATTATTTCACTATAGATAATACAGGTACCTACAGAACGATTACCTGTAATATTATTGGTGGACATGATTCCCAACTTTTGCAGAAATACATGAAAAATATTTCACGGCATTAACCAATACAAAAACTAGATGTAAAATAATATGTATTTGTCCAATAACATGCGGAATGTCCTGAAATATTATAGAAGCATTTTAAACTAGATTGAGATTATTTAAAGAATCCACGTTATATTTGATTTTACCATTACTCATTGAGCATTTTACATTTTAAATCAATTGAAATCATAGTAAATAATGAAATAAAAAAAAATAAAAAAACTTTGATGCAGTTTTATTTCATTTCGTTAAGACAATGGTACAAATAAACAGCAAAACAAAACACAAGAAGTAAATAAGCTATAGAGAGTATAGTAATCATTCAGGCGATAATACGATACGATAACTTGAGAACTTCAACTTATGACTCAAAATAAAGTGGTTTATTTATTGTACGTATACGCAACAGGCAGATGAAATTTATTGATCAACTGCCCGGTGTTGCCGCTCGATATAGCACGGAATGTTAAAAAAATCGCGAAAATATCGATAACTCAAGTAAAGCAATAGTATTGGTAAGCGGCAATAATATCGATAGTATCAAACTAAATTGGGCATGAAAAAACGATCAATAGTGTCGTACTATCGAAAAATGTTGTATAAACCATAATATAATCGATAGTTTTAGACAATCGATAGACATTTTTATTTCATTAATATCGATCACTTTATTCCGCCGTTATAGGTAGAACTGTAATTGATATCTATATGCGGGTGGATCGCGTAAGAAAAAATCTATTGTATTGTGAAAGATCCTTAAAATAGATGTGGAAAATATTTTTATTACTAATCGATATTATTGAGATAAATACAACTATTGATTGCTCATAATTATCGATTTTTCCGTAACAGTACTGTCCGGCCGTCTTCCTTCCAACCTCGCGTATGTATTTCAAAGTTGTATTCGTATTGTAAATAGAGATGTATGCCCTTATATGTTACTAGTTTTTACTCACAGGTTCGCTTGCGGTCAAAGACCGCGATGACATTACGATAATTAATAAATTTGTTGAGGGTAATTGATGTGGTCTCTATTTATTTTTATCATCAGAAAACTCAAGAACGTGAATTTCGGGTTATGTTGACGAC
>DWNM01000180.1:0-13013 GCA_018250375.1 Narcosius parisi helen
TATGTGTGTGTCCATGGTACCCACGACACAGGGAAACCTAGTGTGGGGCTGTGAGTGTAGAAAGTGTCTTTTTAAAAAGTGTCTTTTAAAAGGTTAAAAATATCGGGTTAAGAAAGTGTCCATAGTTATAACAAATAGCCACCAGTGCATTTCGACATGGGTGTGTGCGCGAGGGAAATAAACCTAAGACCCAGATTTTTTCGATGGAATCAGCACACTTAGAACGCATTATCGCGTTTCGGTATCTGCTACTTCCTTATGTGCGCGAGCGAAGTGTGGCAGAATACGCTATCGCCGAAATTGGGTGGGTGAACCTTATATCTGGTGTGGGTTCATCTCAGTTCGGGGGTCAAGAGGCGGGCGGTGCGCCGGGCCGGCGGCGCGGCAGAGACCCGTCTGCTCTCCAGCCGGCAGGCATGCGTCGAGGGAGCGCGCACACCGGGCCGCAGCTCGCGGTCTTAGTGTTTTTCGCGGTACTCGCGACTACTTCTTCTGAACTTCTACAGCAGCATCAATCCATAACTCAAGTAAGAAGTGGTCTGATTTCCCTATAACAAAGGTCCTGTCATTTAAACATTAAAAAATCATTTTGATTATACTTTTATCTTTATTAAGTTTCTCAAATATTTCTAAACACTTGCATGTATTAAGAAGTTTCAATGAATCGTGTCAGTCTGTCTAAGTCGTACGTTGTCTGCAGGGGCACCTGGTGTGCAAGAAGCCGGACTCCCAGCTGTGCGTGTCGTGGATGCTGAAGTCTAAGGTTGATCCTGACACCATTCTTGCAGAGAGCCCGCTGAACGTGACCCAGCTATGCGGCCTCAGCGACCTCAAAAGAATTCTCCCGCATAGAAAATTTATAACGGTAAGTGCCTCGGGACTTCCACGTGTTAACTTGTTTCATATTTCACTCAACCTATTTTTGTACTTCTTTCATCTGACCCATATCTAAATCAGCTTGTGTCACATTCTTTTAAACCTTTCGGAGATCACTTCGGAAAACATTCAATAGTTCACGAATTTCTTTAGGAATTATTCATTTCCTTGATTTAAAAAAAAATATATATACTCTACATGCATGCCTACGACGCTATGTAGTTGGTTTCGGTCAGTGTTTGATTCTGTATAGTCAATGTTATATTTACATTATCTATTTTCTTTCTTTCTTTGTATAAAAAAAATATGTAGCTGAGCGTCAAAATGCGAAAATAGCGATCGTTACCTAAGTAGGAAGCTTTGCGATAACTATTATCATTTTTCTTATTTGATTTATGTCACTCTGGTATAAGACCGTTGGACGCAAACGGTAATCTAGCGACCTAGTTAGCCAGATGTAAGTAGGCAATTATTTCACTTATCACGTCTCATGCGCAGATAAATTATTATATTATAGAGTACTTATAACTTCTTTCTAAGCGATTACAACATATTGAAGTACTCAAATATTTTAGAACTCGTATGGAAAATCATCGGATTTCGGACAACATTTGTAATGGACTATGGATATGCACTTCGCTAAATTTATTGGCTGTAGGAACATCAAATGGATTAGCCATTGAAACGGCCGATTGTACAAAAGTCACTGATCCATTTATAGTGTTAACGTTCTCATATTTAACAAACAATATTAACTTAACCCATGTGGAGTTAATTAATATTATGATGTAAATTTAATTTGCTTCTAGGCAACCGATATAATAATTACAACTAGGTACATATCGATGATATGAGAGGCTTCTGGTAATATAATTCTCGTCGTTTGCTCTATATATACATAAACATTTTGGGAAAATCAGATTCAAATATGTAGTATAGGTACTTATTCATTACATATTACGTGAATATTTGCCCTTGAAATGCAATCTCGTTATATTTTCTAAGTTGAAACAATTACAAAATTCTGAAACTTATCAGATAGAGACTATGTTTCATTAGATACTGATTAACACTGCTTATAGCATGTTTATTATTTTTTAGAAAAAAAAATCGAAATTTGAACGTTGGTAGGCAAAAAGTTATGAAGTTCTGTTTTTTTATGTCATATGTCATATTAATTATATATTACAATATTACCTTGGATTTGGGTCAATTGAAACACTTTCCAGAAAATTGTTACTTGTGACTTTCACATTCTTACCGGTCCTGTTATAGGCTTTAATTATAGCAAGACTGTAAGGCTATATAGACACACTAATAAGTTTGATTAAAATAATAAGGCCATAATATAGGCAGACGCTAGTTAGATAACCCTGGAAAATGTTTCAATTGCCCCCGTATCAGGGTCAATTGAAACAGTACATGCAGTACATGTACCTACCACTAACGACTTGTATGAAGACGTAAAGGAGTTCGTCGTGAGTAAAAGATGCTTTTGAAGTAATTATTTTATGGATGGACTTCGAAAGCACACTGCCTCCCTCATTTCTGCCTAATAATAGCAGTGTCACGCGCTGTTGTCTTCTGGTTCGAAGGGTATGATATGGAAGACATACTTGTCCGAAGCGGTTCAACTTAGTCCTTAGGGGTAGCAAGGTCTCTGCGGCCAATCTTAGGTAGGATGCTAATCTTATCTAGGGTTGATAACAGATGTCCAGATGCAGTGGCCACTTACCATAATGACTGTGAGCTGCAGGCTCGTTTGCTACTTCTAAATTATATATGGTATAGGTATATGTATGTATAAGTACTTTTCGACATGTAGGTATGTTCAGTCAAATTTGTCAGTGAAGTATATATTTTTTTTTATTGGTAGTCACTATTATATTATTATTACAGTATTATATCATTATTAGTCAGTAAAGTCATTTAAACTTCCCCGCTCGCAAATTCATGAAGCTTCCTATCTCTCTTCCTCTCAGTTTCTCAGTACTACAGTATTTAGCAGCTGAAATAAACCATAATTATTGCTGAACATAGTATACGTAGCTTATTCATTTAATTTTAAATTAGCATTCCAACTCTGTGAATAAGTTCTCAGTATATTTGCATCAATTAAAACTTATAACCACTGTACTTGTTCCGCTGGAAAAGCAAACCAAAGTTTGAGGCGCCAAATTAAATAAAGCTGCATTTAGAAGTAGGTCAGATCCTTAATAAGAGATTAAGTATTTCTGTTCTGGAAATTCATGCACATTCAAAACGAGTAAAAACACTTCATGCTTTCAGAGTTATTTGAACTACGGAGAATTAATTTAAAAGTTTGAGTGCATTTATAAAATACGAGAATACGATATTTTAATATTAAAGTACGAGTCGGCGAAAATATAGTATCCTCCTAGCTAGTCTCCGAACAATTACATCGATTAACTAAGAGGGTGCCTGGAATAAACCGTTTTCTCTAGTTCTCATATAAGTACTATGTAACCTCCGTCCCAGAACTATAATTATATCCTTACAAGCAACTCTATCCGAAGGAGCAATATTTTGAAGGTGGATAATATTATTAATTATGTAATTTTAATTTGATTGGTTTTAAAAGAGTTGTTCAATTTAGGCTCAGTTTGAACTATCCATGAAATTAATCTACTTCAGATAACTAGATATTTATTTAGGTACTTAATATTAGACTGCAAGATCATTTCTCTTTTTAACCGACTTCCAAAAAGGAGGTTCCATATTCGTTTGTATGTATTTTTTTCTACTGCACATAAAATAAACCGTACCATAAAACAATAAATTAACTATAGGTAAGTACAATGTCTTACTCATACACTGCATATACCAATCCCAACCCCATTTTCATACAAACAGAGAAGCTCATGATACGAGTAACCAAATATAGCCCTGTTACTACAAATCCACATGTACACACTATCTAACCAATCAATCAATTTTCAATACCAGTTCTCAGCGTAGTGGTAACGTTGTTTATAACGTAGCCATTTCAATTAAGCTCGGATCTCCAGTGTCGGTAGCAGCGATCGATAGAGTCTAGTGTTTCCCAACCTGGTGCAACCGGTACGGTGCTGTAAGCTTCTTGGCTTATACGTGCAGGAACTTCTCGGGAGGCTGAAACTATAAAAAAATATTAACGTCTTTCTCAGTTAAAATATGAAGATGTTGCGCAATACCTGTTGAATGAAGTTTTTAAATAGGATTATTATCTGAAAGACCATTTGTTTTTAAGTTTTATACTAAAAATGAGATGATATCGGGGTTAAAGAAGAACCGGGGTAGTGATGTAAAGCAAGCCATTTTCAAGATTAGAATTTACAGACGGATAAATAGAAATCCACAAAAAACGGTTAGATAACTTATTAAGCTATAGACATTTCAAGTTGATTTAATCATAGACTTAGATTTTTTCGGGACATCCTTTTTGTATAGTTTTAATAAATACCTGTCTCTTTCTTCTATAATTAATACACTTTGTTAGATCAAGTAGGCGAGAGCCTTAACGAAGTTTTAGTATCAATCATAATAATATAGAGATGTTTTGTCTTAAAACATTGCTCAAAAGTTGAGAAGCGCTACTTTTGCTAACGGCCACTATTCCAAAGGTTTTGTAGACATCAAAAAGTGAAAAAAATATTTTTTCATATCAACGAGGGGTCCCTCTCTTCTAACTACCGTGCAAAAGCTGTATTGATTTACAAATTGCAGTACTATTTATTTCACGTACCAGAGGCCATAAAGTTGTAACAAAGAAAAATAAAGTAATACCTACCCTCAAAAGGATTATTTTACGCTACAGACATGAAATGTGTCAGGTACGGGCCGTGTCAGATAACATAATATAATGTGAATGAACGTATTAATATCGTTCTTAACGTGTCCACACCGACGGCGTCAGACGCCGACAATGGACGGCATCTTCTTTATACTTATTATTATACTTGGGCGGCATATTTTGTTCGTCCCGCTGCCTGTTAAACCCCTATTTCTCTGGAAAGCGTAGAGGTGTCAAGTCGAAATTTATATCAAATAGTAGTCTGCGCTTTCTTTCAGCTGTAAAATAATTAAAGTTGTGAGCCAAACGCAGAAAACCTTCAAAAGGTACCAGGTGCCGTGGGAGCGACACTGTGTTATGAGGGATTTTTACCCACTAAAAACCCCCTCGGTGGCCGTCTTCAGCGATACATGAAGGACTCCGGGATATGCAACGGGAAACAATTGGAGTCCTCTGAACGCGGCGCCCCGGTCGAGCGCTGCCCGGGAAAACTTTACGCTCATCCCATACTATTCTGGTACTTACGACGGCATGCGATCACACATTCCGGAGTCGCTGGGTGGATGGTTCGAGCAACCAGCCTTGCCGCCCGCATCCCGGGAAGCCCCCTTTTAGTCATGTTTTAGGACAGGCAGGGGATAAAGAAGCTCTGTTCTGATCACGAGACTACAGGGACAAGGTCAAAAGATACCTATGACCATTTATGTCGCGTATTTTCGCATGTCTCTTTTGCGATTTCACTAGGGAATCAAAAACTACCTAGAATCATTGAATTTGGCAACAAGCAGACGGACACTTCACTGCTTCTTGCCCAATTTGGAAAGGAATGGAAAACATCTGAAAGCCTTAAAAGCCTGAGCGACTAGCATGCGTAATTCACGCACAACAGGACGCGAGAGTGCTGATAACAATCCTGTCGCCGCGCTTTGTTTAGCCGCTCTTTATCAATCCAGTACAACACAACTCGGCACTATAGCATGGTGTCAAGAATTACTATTAGCGCTCTATCGACTGACGTGCGTAACTTATACGTTTTATTTGACCGGGCCTTAAATGTGTCGTTAAAAAAAGCGCATTTATCTACACTTAGTCGGTTTTTTTTTACTTTAAGTTTCCCCATAATTTAATTCTCAATTATTCTTCCACGACTTTTAAGTTAACATTCACCTTTCGTACCAATTAAGGGTAGTTAGATAATATTTTCAAAGATTATAAGTGGTTTAATGTTACATGATGAATTAACAAGGCACCGACTAAGAACTTAAATAATAAAGAAATAACTTTTTTCAAAATATAATTTATTTAAATACTTTATGAAAACGAACCTCATGAAGATATTCAAAGCAAGTAAAATGAAGTGAGAAGTTATTAAAGTGAAAAGGCTGTTATCATTCATATACTGAGTGAAGTAACATTCTTATCAATTAATATTTTTCTAAGCTCCAAACTTTTATCTTACCCGCGCGACATTTGATAACTTATTTTGTCAAGGCTGCTTTTGTTCCCTTGACCCATTGCATTAAAGATTACTGTTATAAAATTTAGGGCAGTCAGTTTATTTGTAGAAGAGAAGTTGCAACATTTAGTGTCTGTTGATGACTTTATAATTAACCTATTTTTGTAGTTACACATAGATCGCTTCTCGGAATAAGAATGATTGTGTTTAGGCAATAGTCCACCACGTTGACCAAGTGCGAAATGATAAACTAAACTCCTTTGGGAATAATTTATATATAAATATGTGAAGCGAAACATTTAGGTGCTTTTTTACGAATATTACGCACACAGAGAAGTGTGAGAATTTTCATTAAATCATAAATATTCATATTCATAAATCTACTATAAATTTCATTATCAAATTTTAGAAAAGACGGTGGGCAAGGATTATTTTTATGATGGAAAATTAAATTATGATCGAATTTCAGCCACTGCGACGGTTCTATTAGTATCGGTAGAACTTTCAGACATGACCATCCATTATGATCTTTTTCATAAATTTATTCACTCTTGCTATGACAGCAAGAGTGAATAAATTTCTAATGCAAGTGTATATAACTTTGAATTTTCTTCTTTGCGATTAAATATCGGGGTTTATAAAGTTGAGAGGCGATTTTCATAGGACTGGGTAAACACTGATTAATTTTATGTTGTGACAGGTCAAGTCGCTGACGAGGAACAGTGCGACGCAGATCTTCTTTTGCAAAGGATTCACTAAGCTCAAAGGCGACGTCGTTAACTGGAAACAGATCGAGAAAGCCCTCGACACGTTAAGCAGATCTCGACGTCAAACTAGCTTTTCTAGAGGCCGGTACAGAGGTCAAACACAATCCCAATACTTGGCCATCGATCGTGGAAATGGAAAAGACGAAGGAAAAGCAGAAGCGCATTCGGCGGCCGATTCTTCCAGGGCAAGCGTTAGTGAGTAACGTCTTTGTTTCGTAGACAGATTTTTAATAATTGTAACCATACAGTATACTTAGAATTGCTATCTACAATTTTAACGTGCTATGTTGAATTGAAACTTAACTTTGTAATTATGTCACTTGAGATGTAATATATGGATATCATATATATAGATATCACTAATTTTATCTATTATTATATACAAAAAAACATTTTTTTTTTCAAAAATGTAATATTTATACTCGTTTCAAAAGCAGGTTTTACTTACGGTTATAGTTATAAAGTTTTATGCTATACTTAAAAATATTTTCCTAATATTTTCCTTTTATAATTTCTCGCTAAAAAGCATGCGGCCTACTTTCATTGTAATCATTGTATGCACAAAAGGATACAACTTCTTTGGGTAAACCCTTACAATTTTATAACTTAACATTGCGATTACAATAACATAATGTTTGTGTTCGACAGGTGGAAATAGTGGGATGGGCCAAGCTCAGAGTCAATCGATATTTGACCCGAGTTGCGACGATTGCTATGGAAAGTCTGACCATGAACCAGAAAGCTTGAAAAGAGGCCCTTACTTACCGAGCACATTAGGGGGAAATGGATATGGACCAGATGAAAAAAAGCCTGGTTGGAACGACGCCACTAATAGAGGAAACGGCTATGGCCAACCTGGAGGGTATGGTCCTGGACAAGATCCAGGAGCAGATACAAGAGGCAGAAATATTTACGGACCTGGACAAGGTACTAATACTGGTACGAACCAACAAGGTGCACCCGGCACGACTGGACCAGACTCAAGTCGTTTCGGCACGAGTGGTGACAAGCCTTACGCCCCAGGTTACATTCCAGGTAGTAATGGGGGTAACAGTGGTGCTTATGGACCTGGTGGAGAACACCTCGGAAATCGAGGTTATGGGCCTGGTCACGGGAGCGAGCCTGGGACCTCGAGGTACGGATTGACACCAGGAACTCCCGACAGTCAAATTCTTGGTCAACGCGGTAGTCCAGGCTATGACCAAGGGCGTGGTAGAATCCCTGGAAGGAATGGAATATATGGACCCGGAACTGGGTATGCACCGGGCCATAACGGATTGCACCCTGGAGAAGGTCCTGACCTAGGAAGTTACAGGCCAGGCCAACGTGGCGTCCCGAATGGAAGAGGAGATTATGGAAACTTACCAGGTCAAAATGGCCAAGTTGGTCCAGGAGTCTTAGGGCCTGGCCAAGGAAGTACACCAGGTGGAAGTACTTTTACTACCGGTCAAGATGGTCCAGGTGATGGTCGAAGTTTCAGGCCAGGACAACGTGAACCTACAACTTCATTTACATCAGGACAACCTTATGGACCGGGACAAAGCGGTTCGCCAATCGGAAGTTATGGTACAAGGCAAAATGGAACTCCAGGTAGCAATTACGGGCCAACTCAAGGCCAGGGTTATGCACCAGTACAAGGCGGAACGCCGGGAACTTACGGTACTGGAGTACTACCAGAAACTGGTAGATATGGAACAGAAGGTGTAGTAGGCGTTCCAGGTGGTAATTACGGACCTGGACAAAGTAATCAAATGTATATACCTAGTCAAACTGGAGTACCTGGAAGTGGTACAGGTACTGGAAAATGGCCACTGGCTCAAGGCCCTTACCCTGGCCCTCCAGGCAGCAGTATTTATTGCTGTGTTGTACCTAATACGTATGGCCAGAACATTGAAAACGGTGGTAATATTTTATCACCTACTGGTACGGGATACACAGGGCCAGAAAGTCTTGGTAGACAAGGAATACAGACACCCTACGGCAGCGGAACGGGTGGGCCAAACAACATCCTTGGTCCCGCTTATGTTCCAGGAGGTGCTAGTATCCCCGGCGGAGTGAGGAATGGAGTAAATAATTTTGGAACACCTGGATCATATGACACTGGGACGCCTGGGGGGTCTATTAGTCGTGGACCTTATGGTACTGGAATTACCAACGGTTCGCCGGATCCGTATAGAGCTGGCACAACTGGAGGACCTGGAACTTATGAAACAGGCATTCCTGGAGGATCTGGAATATATGGCACAAGAACTACAGGTGGGCCAGGACAAAATGGCATGCAAGGGATTGGACCATATGGCACAGGAGCGACCGGTGGACCAGGAGGACAAACTGGCATGCAAGGACCTGGATCATATGGCACAGGAAGTACCGGTGGACCAGGAGGACAAAATGGCATGCAAGGACCTGGACCATATGGCACAGGAACTACCGGTGGACCGGGACAAAATGGCATGCAAGGACCTGGATCATATGGCTCAGGAACTACCGGTGGACCAGGAGGACAAAATGGCATACAAGGACCTGGGCCATATGGCACAGGAAGTACCGGTGGACCAGGAGGACAAACTGGCATGCAAGGACCTGGATCATATGGCTCAGGAACTACCGGTGGACCAGGAGGTCAAAATATACAAGGTCCTTATGGTACTGGTACATCGGGACCGGGCGGTCAAAGTGGAATGCAAGGACCAGGAGGTACAAGTGCAGATAGAGGTCCAATAACTTATGGAACCGGATCACCGGGTGGTCAAGATACTTGGGCCGGGGGAAGCGGTCCTTACGGGTCCGGTAGCGATAAAAACGTGCCATACCAGCACGGAGGTCCAAATACAGGAACAAATACTGGATCGTACGATCCGAGCGCATATGGTGGTCAACATGTCAGTGGAATGCCAGGATCAAGACCTCCAGGTTACTCAGATGGTGCACAACGACCTGGTGGACAAACTTATGGAGGCGGAAATACAGGCGCTTTCGGAAACCAACCATTTAATCAAGAACCTGGAACTAATGGAAATGGTCAATATGGATTCGATAGTCAAGGCGTAAGTTAACACTTTCCTTATGTTTCTTACCGTATATTTCTAACTTAACAGTAAGAAATTTTATATATTTTGCTTTGGTTTTTTTGCAGAATCCAGTGCTCAATAATGAAAATAATGGTAAGTTACTATTTAGAAATTAATTAATTGAAGTTCTTTAGAATATTACAATGCATTTATAATATATCCAACCCAGTGCAAGGGCATTTGCGCCTTGTTGTTACAATTGTATTTTAACGAATAAAACTTTTTTTTTATAATATATCATCACATATAATACAATGGAACATTTTCTATGCTCAAATAGAACTTTAGAAACCCGTTCATTGTAGTGTACGTTATCATCATAATCTGGCGAATGACATGGATAAACTCATGCTGAAATAAAGTTACCAATTAGTCAAATAGATAAATTCATCTGAACATTGTCGTAATAGACGTCGTTGCTAAGATAAATATTACTGAATTATGTTGCAGGTGTGCCCCAAAACTACGTAGACCCGAATGCTATTGCAATTGATGGCGATGATTCAGAAGCTGAAGCAAGTGTCTCTCAAGCTGTCAACGGCACTACAGCAAGTGCATCTTCTAAAGGCGGGAATAACAAAGGACGTGCGCAAACTCATGTTCACGGCACATACACCGGCGGTGGATCATTCCAAGCTCAAGCCCAAATTACAGGCGAAAATAAGGAAGCAGGAAGTGAAGTGAGTGGCGGGAAAAAGGGTGCTTCTAGCTCTGCTACTGGTAGTGGACGAAATAATAAATCTCAAGCGAGTGTACAGCTGGGTTCAGAAACAGGTTCTGTACAAACACAATCCCAGTCCAATGGTGCCATGCATTCTTCTAATTCACAAGTTCAAGGCAGCGTTAAAGGAGGTATGGCTGATGCGCAAGCAAAAGGCCCAGGCAGCACCTCATCACAAGCACAAATAGGATTTACACCCTATAAAGACGGTGACAAAGGTCACGAACTCCAACAAACACCTTTCGTAGGAGGTGGTGTCGCATCTGCCCAATCAAGCGGCCGTACAGGACAATCACAATCGCAGCTGCATGGCACTTTCAAATATGGAATAACTTATAATGGAGCCGCTCAAGCTGGAGCAAGCCTAGACAAGGACGCAGTATTTCCCAATAGACTAACTTTTGAAAAAATAGATGTATTTGATGAAAGTCAGAAAAACATTAATGTCAATATTGACAACATACCACAAACTGAAATACCATCAACCGAAATAATTCCAACATCAGACACACCCCTTGAAACAAAGATAAATAATGAAGATGAAGTTACTACACAAAAAGAAAACGATGAAACAATGAAACATTCAGAAAGCCGATATTCTGGCCATACGCATTTAGATCACCATAACGTGGAAAGCACTCTACCTCCAGATCCGACGCCAGTAGAAAACCGTAAATCATTCCAATCCGGGTACGGGAATAATGGCGCAGATTATGAATATACTACAGACAAAGAAGAAACGCAGCCAGAAGAATATGACACTGATGGCGGATATGCAGTCGAAGGAAACGATGCAACACAGGTAGAGCAAACCGAGGCTGAAGAATATCCAAATTACGATGAAGACCCTCTCACTCATGAATCACTGCAAAGTCTTAATAGAAAGGGAATTGCAGTGCAACAATCAACGGGCGGTAACACACAGCACATAGTGCTCGGTTCATTAAAAAGCCATGATGCTGAAATTACACAGAAAAATTCTGAAAAGCCAGATGAAAGCAAAGTGTATCAACCCGGCGAACGAGTACCAGGCACAGGAGGTTATAGAATACCCAGTGGTTTCACGGGCAGCGTAAAGTCAGTCGCTTCTAAAGAAAAAACATATGTAGTAGGTTCAAAGAACTCCCCTTCGCAAGCACAAACGGTAACTTTAACTCCTGGCACGGGTAAAGTCAATTATTTGTACCCTCCGGGTCACTCCGGGAAATATGTTAGTCCCAAGGATTTAAGATCACTTCAAAGTCGCAAACCTCACGACGACAGATATGTCTCTGTCTCAAAGTCTGTGACGCGCGCATTGGACGGTGAGAATAACATACGCAAGCAATATTCACACACGTACTACACTAAATCGTCATCCTGTGGCTACTTTACATTCACTTGCACTATGGTAAGCGGCGCCGACGGTAGGAAGAAGGTGTGCAAGCCGAAAATACCCACAAATCCTGATGGCACGCCTATTAGATGTTAATATTGCACACCTGAGCCACTGTAATACAATTTACGACTTAAGTATTTTAATCTTAGTACTTATCGATAAAAGTATGATATTCTTACACATAGTATTGAGTAATATTTACAGTAGGTACACAGGTGTTGGAACTAATTCGTATTTTTATTAAAAAATAACGAAATAAAAAATTATATAATTGATAATACTGCTCATCGCTTGCCACTACTTTTTCTCATTCTTCATGTAGTAGTCGAATACCCTGGTGAAAAAACTCTTTGTCCTTGGAGGCAATCCATGAATCGATCCAATTTTGGCAATCTTCATAAGATGTTAAATTTTCCCCTGATATACCATGAACCATTGATCGAAACAGGAGGTAATCCGAAGGGGCAATATCTGGAGAAGACAGCGGGTGGGTTAAGACTTCCCATTTCAATGTTTCCAGATATGTTTTCACAGGTTTCGCCATGTGAGTCCAGCATTGTCGTGCAGCAAAATAACTTTATCATGCCTTTTGCTCCGTTGCGGCCGTTTTTCCTTCAATGCACGACTCAATTGCATCATTTGTAAACGGCAGCGATCCCCAGGGATGGCTTCATTGAGTTTTAACAATTCATAATAAACCACTCCTTGTTAATCCCACCAAATACAACGGGACAGCTTAGATTCATGAATATTGCGTTTTGCCACTGATGATGATGGTTGTCCTGGCTTAACTCATGATCTTTTTCCGGCCGGTTTTCCTTCAATGCACGACTCAAATGCATCAACTGTAAACGGCAGCGATCCCCAGTGATGGTTTATGTAACATGGAAGTAGCAAACGAGCATGCAGTCCACCTGATGGTAAGTGGCTACTGCCGCCCATGGACATCTG
>DWNM01000181.1:0-13005 GCA_018250375.1 Narcosius parisi helen
CCACGTCTGCAATGTAATGTCCCATTTGTATATGTCGCTTGACCTCGTGCCGTAAACTTCGGCGTCGTCGGCCGCACTCGAGTTAAATGGACACGTTATGAGCGTTAGCTCGTTAAACGTTAAGCCCGTTATACGTGCGATACCAGGATATATTAGCACGCTAAATTCGCCGTGACTAGCAGGCAACTACGAGCTTTAGGGCGTTTTGAAAACATCCAATAAAAAATATCGTGTGCCTTATTCCTACAAAGCGCTTTGGAATATTATAACTTACCTTCGGCGTCGAGCAGCTTGGGGATGCCGAGGTGCTTGTGCGCGACGTCGAAGGCGTGGTTGAGAGTCTCCACGTGCTCCGTTACTGGCAGATCTGACCAACGGAACAGGTCCGGTCTGGAAGTTTGATTGATATTAAATTATAAAAATGAAATCTATTACAGACCATATTAAAAATCAGGTTTACGAAAACATCAACATAGGTGGTAAAATTCTGCATTGATCGATTACTGCAACAGTATCGCCGCAACTTTCTATCGTATTATATCAGTGTTGAGCGATATTATGATCTGGTTTGAAAGTATTACTACATATGAAGAGACAATACTGACTTAGATCATAGAAGGGAATACGTCTATCGTCGACTTTAAATAGGATTTAAGTCAATTCAAGTCCTTAGTCAATTACGTCTCCAAATTCCTAGTTGCTTGCCATTTGCTTCATACAGTAGTAATTATTACATGAACAACAAACCCGACTGCATAAAAATATAGTCCGCGATACTCCCAAAATTTAGACGAATTCAACGACACCTCATAATTGTTTAAACCCAAAGTAAAATGAAACTCTACAGTCGGGTAGAACTACAGCGGCGACGTAGGGTACCTGTGAGCGTGTATAAGCGCGTTGAAGCCGAGCCCCGAGCGCCAGGAGTCCGTGAAGTTGTGTATGTGGACGCCGTGGTAGCCGCTGGTCTTGCGCTGGCACCACAGCAGTAGTGCGTCCTTCGCGGACTTCTTCTCGGAGGACTCGTTCTCCTCGTCCTGAGGACATCCGATCGTAGGATATGATGACAGACATAATGGAATCGAAGAAAATGTTATTAGAGATAATCCGCAGGAACTAAAGAAATCGGGAAACTTCAAATTAGAGATTATCGAGACGGAAGAAATTTAATTAAATCGGCCAAATCAACATCGATAAAAAATTCTTCTTCTGTTTCATAATAAAGTTATACTTTAGTAGACGTTATAGCTCAGGATCTGATGGCAACATCTTGTAAGAGTGGAGGGAACTCTTCAAATTTTATAGGCACACTTATTACACAAATTCCTTACTTATTTTCGAAATACAAAGTAGCTCATATCCTCCGTATAGTCTTCGAGCATTGTAGGAAAGTTCCGCAAAAATCGGTTCCGCCTTTCCATCTTTACAATATCCATCCCATATCCAGTTTATTTATGAAAATATGGTATTTACGCAAAAATATTAGTGACATTTGCGCACAATTCTAAAAACAATGTAAGATTCTGCAGTCGCTCTCGTGTACCGACCACATCGATCTCAATCTCCTGGATCTGGAAGCGCAGGATGATGGTCCAGATGAGGCCGAGGATGAGCCGCGGGTTGCCGTCGACGATGTCCTCGGCGCCAATCGACTCCAGCCGCACCTGAAATTATAATTCGTTAATATTTTAAGGACGAACTTAGCTTTTTGTAGAAAGGAAGTAGCAAACGAGCATACAGTCCACTTGATGTTATGGACACTCGCCTATGGACATTCGTAATCAACTCCAAATAAGATGAGATTCCTACCCGAGGTCGTTCACATATGCGATACCCTTGAAGACGCTCATCACATTTTTGGGCGTTTGGAAAAAATTATGAGTGATTTTTTACAAAACCAACAAATAAAAAACCGACACCACTATGTTGGCCAGTAAATATTTCAAGTTTTGTAGAAATGTTCATTTTGATTATAAAAATATTATTAAATACTCGATACTGTATGATAGGCTGCTGCTTGTCGGGTCGTATCGTTTTGTAGATGTGTTTTGCAATACTTTCACTTCTCACTCTTCTACCTACTACCTACAATGATAATAATAATATGATACACGTACATATTTTTTTAAATAATACGCCTGAGAAGCTATAATTTCTTAGAGGCGTACATAATTCGATTTTTATTTGTTACTGTTGTATGCGCGTGTAACGAGATATTTCAGGTTGATTACGGATGTGGTTGATTATGGGTCGCAGTGTTAATTTACCATGAGACGGTTATGTGCTACTATACTTCCATATAACTGTAATCTACCTGGTGTCTGTGAGTGTAATCGAGTAAAATGTGCACCGTCCCTACACAAACAACGAGTAGAGTTAATCCGTGCCCTATGAATACTTGTATGAAGCCTCTCAAACGACCGCAAGGTTTCAGCTGGACGATTAGCAGCGGCGCGTCGTGTTCTGTTAACCTGTGACAAAACTACGACAGAGTCTAGAGCGATGTAAGGAAGCATTATGAAGGAACTCTATATTACTAAACCTCTTACAGTTCCATGTCGTAAGTAGTATAAATTTTAGTTGTGAATTAAATTGTTATAATAAAAAAGATGGTGGTAGGTTTGTGGTTCGACTCCGGTATTAAGCTCCGTGTACTGGTTTGAGACATTCACACCTAATCCTCAGGAATACCAACACATTTGTGGCCTACTTCACGTCGACTACGCTGGTATCTTGGGTTATTACAGATGTCCATGGCAGATCTTTAAAGATCTTTAAAAGACCTTTAAAATACCCTTTCTACACTCAAAGCCCCACACTAGGATTCCCCGTGTCGTGGGTGCCATGGACACATACATAGACGAGTACACAAACACCCAGACCCAGAATAGAAATCTAAATTCATCTTCTAGATATCTGTCTGGCCGGGGATCGAACCCGGAACCCTCTGCACGTCAGACCGGTACGGTGACCGCTCCACCACGCAGGTCGTCAATAGGGTGGCAATAGCCTCTTATCATCGGTAGACGGCACGCTTACTTGCTACTCCCATATTATATCCAAATCATCCTACTTCAAGTACTTCAGCTTGCACGTTCCCAACACCGTGTAAAATTCCAATACATGTATTAGCAGTTCTCAAGTTGAACGCATGCGATAATCAGTCCGTTACGCTATCTGCTGATAACGTACCTGCTGATAACTTACTGATAACGCGTCCTTGTGCTCTCTTTAGTAGGTGACGTCACTATCATTCATTGTTTAACATAATAAATTGAACAATAAATTTGTACTACCGGGTACGTATGACAGCCAGATACATTCTTAGCTTTAATAAAAGTTAAGTCGGTGCAAGTGTTCGTTTTTGGATGGAGGGAGGTGTAAACGTGCCATTACTCTTTGGTCTAATCGCGTATATGTTTATTATTTAAAAAACACTAACTTTCGCAAAGTGGACATCTGGATAAGATAAGCTTCCGATAAAGATGAAGGAGGTAGAAGCCTTCGTGATTATATTCCGGAGGCGACACGCTACACCTTTTTCTGCTCAATAACGGCATAATAAAAAAATATTGACATTTTGCTATTTTTGAATCTCTATTCTATCCCTCTGTCATGTTTCGCATATTTTAGTCTAGAGCCGTAAATTGATTATCCCGATGGTAAGCGATCACTACCCACCCGTGGACATCTACTATCAACTCCGTATAGAACAGGGGTTCCACCTCGAGCCGATCGCAGATGCGTTGAGACGCCTAAGGACTGAGATGGTCGCCTCATAATGTGAAAAAAAATGTACACGACGAATAGATAACCTCTTTCCTTTTGGAAAGTCGGATAATAATTGCACTCTTTCCGCAAGCTATGAGGTGGTCTAACAAGCACGCTCTCATTTCCTTACCTTAGTGTGCAGGAAGCTAAGACTCTTGTTAACGTTTTCGATCTTGTGCACCCGCATTCGGCCGGAGTTGGGCCTGGGCAGGCGCTCCCCGCTGATGATCTCCAGCAGCTTCAGCAGCCGCCGCCCGTCCGCCAGGTCCACGAACAGGTCCTCCACCTCCATCCGCGCCTGGAAATTATAATGACGTTAGTTTTTTTTTAATTTAATGTGGCGATTTTAGGCAACTCGCCCAGAGGTGACGCTGCCAGTATTCTGAATCGCGCCATCGAAGTTAGAAACATTTTCATATGGACAAGTTTCGACTGACACAATCGTAGGACAGCCGTTTTCGAATGCCTCCCTTTGCCAAAATAATATAGAAGTAGTAAACGAGTATGAAATCCATCTGGTGGTAAGTGCCCACAGTCATATGGCCGTCGGTATAGGATACCGACGGCCTTATATACCAGCATATCTGTAACCTTAGGTAAGCCTAAGGTTACAGATAAGTCGGTACTCCTGAGGACTAAGTTGGAACGCCTCGGATAAGTATCTCTCCCTTACTACACCCTTCAAGTCATATACAGCAGTGCTTAACACTGCTATCATAAGGAAGAAATAGGTGCAGCGGTGGAGCCTCCGGAGTCGAACCACAAAGAGCTCTACCACCTTATAGTTTATCTACAGCCACCCTCTTTAAATCGGAGCCCACCGGCGCTTAACACCGCTGCGCGAAGGTGATAGTCGTTGCGATGGTGTCTTCACACTCGAATCGGAAGGGATTTACTTTTACTACCTTGTTATATTAGTTCGAGAACAATACCAATTTTAACTTATTTAGTGCGGTAATAGATGGCGCTATACGTGCGTATGTAAGTCACGATTGTGATATTAGAATGTCAGAAAAGATTATTTATTTTATTTCACTCATAAACGTTTGAATATGGAAGGCCAGTCGAAAATATCACGTTTTACCAATAAGGATGTAATATCGCGGTATAAACTACGCTTAATAAGATGATACGAAGGTTTTCTCACGCTACTGCCCTACAATCAAAAATATTCAATTATGTTTGCATGTCTTTGCTTACGACAATATAGAAACTATGTAGGTATTGTTGCCCGGACAATTAAGAGACGTTTTTATAAAATGTAAGTATATGAATGATTTACAGGGATATGAAGCTATAACCGTAACTGAAAGTATCGGATATCCGAAATAAATATATAGTTATCCGTAACTTTATCCAATATAAGAATTTCAAATGATTTCAGATAGGTGCGGAGATGAAATGAGACATTATGACAGGTTTGTGTCGGTCCGAGCCGACGCAGTATCCGCGCGCGTTTCTCAATTTCGAATCATTAATTATTATTTGTATTGTCTTTATTTCAACAATACCAAAAAAATTATATGCGTAACTCAAACTATCGGATAATCCGATTTAATTTAATATCCGAAACCGTATCCAAAACGGATATAAGATTGTATCCGTGTTCATATCCGTATCCGAAACTTCATATCCACAACATCTCCAGACTGCAGATGCGAATATCCGTCATAGGACGCAAAATTTAGAGAAGATAAGGTATATCCAAAGAGATTAAATATAGCCCAAGTTGAACGTCATAAGGGTATATCCATGTCGCTTCTCGGCTTCAATAACGTGACAAGTCCGTAACATTTTTTTGTTATTGGGTCATTGAAATCTCCGTGTTTGATTTTATTTCCTCTTAGTTATTAAACTACGCACCGAATCTTAAATTAAGTAAAACAATCAATTCGTTTAGATACAATATTTTTTTTAAAGTTAAAAATAGCTTCCTGTAAAATTGTGTTTTTCAAGATAACACGCTATTGAAGCAAAGAAACGAATTTGAAAGGTACAAAAATAAAAAAAATTAAATATATTTTTGAGAATTTGAATTTGGATATTATTTTTACCAGACTGCAGAAGGTGATGTTTTTCGAGCGTATATATGTATATGTCTCATTGTTTGGCACGCCCGACACCCAAACGGCTTGTCGGATTTTAACATAATTACACGAATCCAACGAGATTCGTGGAAATTACGGGAGTAACCGTAGGCATATTTTTAAGCAGTCGCATTATGTTCTTAAGTAAAGACGGCATGTATTCGTGTTACCTTTATTAACCTTTAGTACCTACAGTTAGTAATTAAACTATCCCTATGAAAAATGCTGTGGTTACAATCACGCACACAGTTAAGTAGATGCCCTTCGAATTAGTTCTCACGTTATTGTTAAAATCGATTATGTTAACTACTCATAGCATAGCTTGGGAAACTATTTTATGTACCTAATGGTACTATGGAGCAGCTCGGTCGATTATGGGATTTGAGACGTTCTATATGAAAAACAATTATGTTTGTTTTATAAGTTTATATGTGATTTCAAAATTAAGAAGTAAGGGATACGTTACGTACTATCCATTTGACTGATGTGTTACAACAGAGTATATTGCCTTAGAACTAATAATATATAAATATAGGTTACTGCTTCATTACTCATAGTTATATGCCAGGGTTCCTTGTCATAAGTCCTCAGATCAGCCCCGGATCTACGAAATTTTTGAACCTGTGCAAAAGTTAATATTGGCGCCCAGCGCTAGTTTGGGTTATGGTTTAGTTTGTCTTCGTCGGAAAATTTTGTTAAAAAAAACCTTAATAAAGGGTATTTTTCAAAAACGTTATAACTTAGCATAATTTTGGCGCCCCCTGAAGCTGCCGCCCGGGGCAGGTGTCCGGTTTGCCCCCTCCATCCCAGGAGGCCTGCTATGGGAACAAACCAGGTCTAATAGAGAAACACCCAGACCCATAACAAGATCCTTAATTCTGCCTGGGTTTGGAATCGAACCCGGCAGAAAAGTATAGTGACCGCTGCCCCACGAATGATCGACATAATATAATAAATAATGTGTACATTTCCAGCTCGTGAAGGACGCATTGTGAAATTTGTTATTGTTGCAAGCACGTATCGCTCTCAGTTCTCTGTAAAAATGACCGAATGGCACACTAAACGTGCCCAATCAGCACTCGCTACTTACAAAATAATACTGTACGAAGCAAAACTAACGATGCATTTATAAAAAATGTTTGTATCATAGAAAGGAAATCCTAGGTTATCGAATTAAAGACATCATCAATGTTGACAGTAAAATAATACAATTAGTTTTGATATTTGATTCATAGACACGAAAATACAGAATAGAAGGCACCACCACTATTGCTGTAGACATACTTATGTGAAGCGTTCCAACTTAGTGCTCAGGGGTACCAACGCATATGTACCTCAGATCTTGAAGACTCTGTAAGACTCTTACCAGGACTCAGTGAGGCTCTTACCAGGGGTCGATTGCAGATGTCCGTTGGCGGCAGTGGCATTTACTATCAGGTCAACTGCATGCTCGTTTGCTACTTATGTATTAAAAAACAATATTACGCATCGTGGTGCTCCAGGTTTGTCCAGTCATGGGAAAGCTACAGATGGAACCGATGATAGCGGGAATTCGTTGGATTCTGGTGGCATAGGATCAGCTACATGGCGCCATTTAAAAGAGAGCTGTCCGTGGACCTCTAAAGGTCGAAAATCTACGAATTCGAAGAGTTATGCAAGGTTTTAGTATACGGATTTCATAATAGTAAATTCCGCCACGTAGTAAACAGGCTGATTGTTAGTTGTTTTCGTATGATGGGGTGTGACTCTGAGCTTGCAAAAAGCACGTATTGACTCCATAACTTAGATACTCGGAATATTTCCGATCATAGCCACACAGAACCGCATCTGCATACATTGAATCTGCTTTCTAGAACCGTGACGAAATATTTCTTACACTTCACAAGTGGAAATGGCATATTTTTCATTCGATTGTCACTTCGTCACGTCACTTTTACGGTGCAACAGTAACTTTCCATTATCATCAACCCATTACTGTGCACTGTCCCACTGCTGGGCACGCGTCTCCTCTCGAAATGAACAGGATTAGGCCATAGTCTACCGCGCTGGCCGAGTGCTAATTGGTAGACTTCACATACCTTTGAGAATTTTTTTAACGATCTCTCAGGTACGTAGGTTTCCTTACGATATTTTTCTTCGCTGTTAAAGCAAGTGATAATAATAATTATTATTTTTAATTTCTAACTTAGAGAAAGTATAATTACTGAAGAATCTATTTATAGAACCGCCGCCAAACCTATTTCTGCCTTATAACAGCAGAGTTGAGCGCTACTGTATTCTGGTTTGAGAGGTGTGGTAAGGGAGACGTCTACTTTGCCGAAGCGTTCCAAATAAGTTCTTAGGGTTTGCAACGTCTCTGTGACCGACCTCAGATATCACTCGAATCCTATCTAGAGTTTAATACGGGTCTCTACGGCGGTAACCATTAGGTGAACTGCATGCTCGTTTACTCCTTCTATAATAGAATGGCGAAGCTTAGTAAAAAGGTTCCGAGTAGGTACTCTAGTCTATTTGAATGGGTGACATCAGCGCCCAGAGGTCACTGATAGCGGCAGCGCATAATTAGTTATTAATAGAGTTAATCTCAACTGTTTACTGGTTATTGCATTGTTGTTCAATTGTTAGGGCGGTCACCGACACTACGAACTGTTCTAATGATCTATCATTTTAACGAACTTTAAGACGTTTTATTTATTCATTGCAAATAAAAACTAATACATACTAAACTAAAATAAAATGTATTAAAATCTAATTAATTATATTTTAGCCTATTATTCGATTTCTATTCAGGGATATTTTCAGAATAAAGGGATATTTTCAGAATAAAGTGTTAATTTTTTTAAAGGTTTTGATGAGGCTGATATGAAAAAAAATGGTGAAGCCTTCATTATTTTAACAAAATGAACGCATCAAATCATGAAACTAGAGTATCACAGAACAACACGACAATAACCGTCGGGTTCATACATGTTCGTCTGTTACTTCAATTTACTAAATCCCTTTAATCGTACACGCCGCACACGCATCGGAAAACAAATAATCTATTTTTATTATAATAAACCTTTTTTAAACACATAGAACGAGCAAACGAGCATGCAGCTCATCTGATGGTAAGAAGCTATTGCTACCCTTGAGGACCAAGTTGGACCGCCCGGAAAAATGCGTCTCCCTTACCACGCCCTTCAAATCGGAAATAGGTGTGGCGGTGGTGCCTCCGGAGTCAAATCACAAAGGGTTTTACTATCTTCAACGAGGTTTAAGTAATAAATGGACATTTATCAGTTTAATTTTTTGCTTAAATTTAAAACTCCAAACAGCATTATTGATATTTATGTCGCCCATTGATCAGGCAAGTGACAACTGCCGTTATGTAGCATTTCTTGTTTGAAACTTTTTAGTGCGACTCCATTAGTGGTTAGTTCAATGCTAAAGCGTAAAGAAAAAGCCGTTTTAAACGTCTAAATGTAGTCCTAATGTTCTAAATGCTAACTAATGCTTACTGAACTGCATTCGTGCATAATTTACATAGAGTGACATCAACAACCTCACGACACGACCTTGTCCAGTCGTGGTCCCAGGTAGCGAACCACGGTACTCGGAATAACACGGTATTTAGCGCACGTGATGATTCTTAATACAATAGTGACAATTGTATGACAAATACGTGTTCCTTATTTTGTTGTCATTATGTTTGGCCTCGGGATCAATTCTATGTTAAGTTTATAAAAATTATGTTTCTTTTTGTGAAATGCAATCAGTTAAATGAGTATGCAATCCGTCTGATGGTAAGTCACTGTCGCATAGACATCTGTAACCAATCCAAAATACGATGAAGTTCTACTCGAGGTCGGCCACAAATGCGTTGCCAGTGCTACCCTAGAGATCATGGGAACACACGAGCGACAGCGAGCGACAATGGTCGATTGCCGTCAACTGTCGCCCCTCGTCGTGGACTGTCGCTGACTTGAAGCGAGTAATGTCAGCGACGGCTTGACTTTGCTACAATTGTTTTAAAAATGCAATATCGCCACTTTCTTTTAGTAAATAGTAAATATGTTATTCGTATGGAGTCGTAGAAAGCGGTGTATTTAGCAATTTCGTATGCACGGCAAATCTGCGACGCAGTTAGAATGCAATGACAGGAATTTACCTTCACCTTTAAATACTTTTTTTTTTAAATACGTCGTTATAAAATAAATGCAGTAGTATTGCTAACATACAGAAGCCTCCTCGGTTTACGTGATAAAAATAATCACATGAACGAAAAAACAGTATTTTTTTTAAATTACGCAGTTTTTTTTATGCTTTTAAATTTTGTGTGAGCAGGTATAGAGAATAAGTCGTAATAAATATTTAACTTCCGAAATAAATTCCTAATGAAACAGTATGAAAGTCTCACCTTCTGCAAGAAGCTGTTGATCCATTTCGTGAAGGTCTTCTTTTGGATGTGAAGCCGCTCCTCTTGCAGCGCCTTGATGCGCCCCTGCTCGAACTTGAGCGCGTCCTCCCGCTGCGTCATGTTGGTACGCTGCTGCACTGCCGCCGCGTACCCGCCCGGCTCATACTGCGGCCCTGGGGGTCGGCACGGGTGACCAGTTAATTATTGCTTATACTGCGGCCCTGAGGGGTTGGAACGGGTGTTCAGTTAGGTAGGTCAAATGGGAGATTAGTTAGACATCGCTGATAAGGGCTCTGAGGAGTTGGAACGCGTGATTAACTACAATTACTCATAGCACATACTGAGACCCTGAGGAGCTGAAATGAGTTTCACTTGGTTATCGTTGCTCAATAAACAAACATAAATTGAATAGTACAGGCTCATACGGCCCCTGAGGGTTTAAACATTGATAAAATTGTTGTTACTTAATTGATCTTTATGAAAACATCACCGCAACAACTGTACCAGTATGAGCTTTCTATCAAAGAGTCGATCAATTGGTGCAACACGTCGACACCTCGATCGCGCATACACGCAAAATCTGGTAGTCGGCGGAGACAAAGCTGCTGTTCGATTGAAAACTCATACTGAGGGTACCTACTGATGCTTTGCTACAAGAATAGTTGTTAACGTACAAGCAAAATAAACCGATTTCAAACACGCCTAATTTTCACTTGTATTTAATTAACATATTTTTTCCCTGAGAGGACAGAAGGGGTGTCACTCGTAAGTAACTGAATTACCATATCGCCTGGCGGGCTGATAGTCCTGGTAGGAGTGGATGCTGACGTTGCTCAACTGCCTCTGCATTGTTCACGACATTGGCGCACTTTGCCACACTTCGTCACACTTTTAGCACTTTCGGCGCACTTCTCGTCACTTACAAAGTGGTTTATGATATTTATATGTACCTATATATTAAGTTAGTATCTAAAGCAGTTAGATTTTAAATATTTTTGGCATGCTGTAAAATCAAAAATAAGTTTTATAATTTACACAGTTGACATATTTAGACCCTTTCGCGTCATCAGTATATTGATCACATATTCATCTGAATAAAACAACTCTTTTATTTTTATCGATACCCCATAACAGCTTTAAAGCTTATCCATATGTTGTATTTTGTTTGTACGAGAGTCAGCGTTAGAATATATTTATCAGCCTAGACTTAACCATTAAAAACGCGTACCGATATTAGAGAAAAATATGTTTTTAATCAAATAAAAAATAATCCAATAGGTATCCCTTCATACGCATAATCCCAATAAAGAAAATCGCCCAAACCCTTCTTACTGAGAGGGATCCCGTTCCCAGGAGTGGGGCAGCAATGACTCATAATGATGACGGCAGATGTTAATAGGTTTGTGATTCAATACTTCCATTACTAACACTGATTTACTGTGCTAATCCTCGTGTGAAGATAAGAACAGTGTTAATAGAAAACTAACCGAGCAGTTAGAAAGCAGTAGGAAACGAATTGTTTTACGTGTTGTTCCGTTGAAATCGGAACGGACAGACATCTCGATTTACTTATATGTAAACTATCTTGCGCATCTAGAGTGTATAGAATATTTTAGAAAAACAAAAAACAAATTTCAATGTTTGCGTTTGATTGTCACGACATTTCCATTCAAAAGATTTTTTTATTTTCAAGTAAAAGCTAAATATTTTTGAGATAAAAAGTGGCACATGTTGGTCTCGGTAGGTTGCGAGAACGCCCAGCAAACTTGGTTTAGCTGTGAAGATGAGTCTAGATATATTATTATTCTTAATAATAATATAATTTTTATGATAAGACTTGTTGGAATGAACTTCCTCCTGAGGTATCTCCGGAGCGCTATGATATGCGGCTCTTCAAAATAGGTGCAAAAAGAGCTCGCTTCCAAAGCCGGCGATGCATTGGCGACCCCTCTGGTGTTGCAAATGTCCATAGGCGACGGTAACCACTTTCCATTAGGTAGCCCGTCTGCCATATCGTTCGGTTAAATATAAAAAAATACATTTTTTTAAGATCGTACCAAAATACCTAAATATTAACTTGAAATATGGCAATTCAAAATTACATAAAATTCAATTTCTTATTTGTGATTAAAGATATTTTAAAGGTCTCTCTTCGTGGTCCGATGGACAGTAATATAAGCTCTGCGGCGGCCACCACCGCCACACCTATTTCTGGTAAAAACATCAGTGAGCGGCCCCAGTTACCACAATCTATTTAAGATAGATCGCAGTTGTATCGAAAACGTGTCGTATTTACTTATTCCGAGATACACGCATGAGTTCCCATCGGACAATAACGATATACCATGAGTGTATAACGGTGTGTGGTGGCCGAAACATGGACCATAGAGCACGGGAGTAATTAGCGGCCACGCTTCATGCCTCCGTTATATAAACGCAACAACAACATACACTCCTGTTTTTACAAGCTTTTATTTAATTTGCAGTGTATGTATGTATGTTCGGGTCAAATCTTGCAAGTTAAATTTGACCCACTTCCCAGTATCCGATTGAGATGAAATTTTGCGTGCATGTGTGAATCGGACGATAATGCAATATTATGATGACATGGGGCTGGTTTGATGATGGAGCCGGAAGCTGGCTATAGTAACTCTGTAATCATCAACCTATTACTGTCCCACTGCTGGGCACGGGTCGCCTCTCAGAGTGAGAGGGGTCTAGGCCATAGTCCACCGCGCTGGCCAAGTG
>DWNM01000182.1:0-12991 GCA_018250375.1 Narcosius parisi helen
GATAGTTACACTGGAACGGTTGGAAGTTATTTAGCCTTGAAATAGGTGTAGGATCGCGCACCCACTGTAAAGCTTGCCAGTTTGTGACAATCCACACATCCTTCATTTTGTTAATGAAATCTAGGAACATGATGAAACCTTCCTTATGATGTGGCTGTGTAAACCAAGCCGCGTGGTAGAATAGGCCAAATGGCGCTCTGAAATAAAACAAATGTAATAATCCAGAATCTATTCATATATTATTTTATGCGACACAATATTTACCAAGCATATGTATAATGAAATTTGATTAATACCTGTTTGTTGTATAATGCCTGTCAAAGTTCTTCAAGAGCATCTTATAAACTCCTTCGGATTCAGGTGGATTAGCGCAAGCGTCACCCATGGAACAACGGCCGCCATTCAGATCTTGCCACATCACCATAGGAACCTCCCAAACACCTGAAATATTTAATGACGGAAATATTTTAAGTACAACAGTAACTTTTAAGAAACATATATAAGCAAATATAATTTTGTAGGTATAATGTTTGATGATATGCTATCAAATATTGTAGTAGTATTTTTATTATATTTTCGTACCTGGATATGATTTGGTAGGACAAGGTGGAATCATACAATCGTGGAATAACTTGTAGTCGAGGGTGTATGGCCAGCTCGGTGGTCTGTTTTCGTAAACGGGCAATGAAGAGTCATAAGTGAAGTTAGAATCGTACAACATTTTGAACATCTTATTGCCTCCAACTGACAAGAACGGCGCTCTCATGCCGCGGACATCCTCAAGTTTAACTCCACCATAAGCTGCCAAAATCTCTCTCTGACCACCCACTTCTCTATTCCATTTCTTTTGGGAGAATTGCTCTCCAAAACTATGGCTGCAAATGTATAAGTTCATATAAATATGCAATCTTTCTCAAAAGTGTAATATATAAAAATGTACATTCATAGTGAAAAAAAAAACTATATCCAATTACATAAACCCAGCCAAGACAAAGATTTTAAATATTTCTAAGTATACCAAATTGTCTTAGTATTAATGAGTTTAATAAGAAAATAGAAATTGTAAATTAGAATATTTGTGTGCAGGTCGTACAATTCATTGTGTTGGTGCATCGCTAATTTATATGTGCTGTAACTTGTTTAATGACTTACGAAATCGTGTGTGAGGCCATTTCATGTCCAGCAGAGTAAAGGTTCTGGACTTGACTGTAATCTGTCCATTCGTGAGAAACGTAAAATGTAGCCGAGATGGAACACCCGTTGGGGTTCACGCGGCCCTTCTCGAAGAGATCCGAGTACAAAACCTTATTCAGATCGTTTACTGAATCATCGAATGTCAGTAGAACGATTTGTGGTACTGTCTCCACCGGTAAGTCGCCTGTTGTATCGCGGGATGTAGGTAGTGATAGTGCATGTGGTTATTGGATGTATAAGAACCGTGCCAGGAAGAGGAAAGAATATAAAAGGCAGAGGTTAGGATGGTAAAAGAAGAAAGGAAAAGAAATAAAAAAACATTAATAAAAATATATGACAGAAAATCATAAAATAAAGATATAATTAGGTAATCTACGTAGTTATTTCTAAATAGATGGCCAAGAATAGTGTTAGTAAATAAATAGGACCCAAATACTCGTACGTTTTCACTGACGATATGTAACATAGAAACCATTTACAACAAATGTTCAGCTGAAGCATATAATGGACATTTTACATATATATCAAGAGATATAGATCCCGCTCAATAACTGAAGGTCCGATCTTCCAATTTTTAACTTACGATATAGTATGTGAGGCAAATTCGTGGCCATCTGCATAAAGGTTTTGGACTTGACTATAATCTGTCCACTCATGGGATACATAAAAAGTGGCAGATATGGGACAGCCATTTGGATTGACTCGATTTCTTTCGAAGAGTTCTTCATAGTACATTTTATTTAGGTCATTCACCGCATCGTCGAATGTTATCAGTACCATCTGTGGTACTTCGCTGATAGGTAATTTTCCTGAGATATTTAGCAAAATTGTTTAATACAATGAAATTTCTTACATTCGGATTTAAATCATTATTAATTTTATTATACAATACAATTAAATAAAAACAAATTATTATTGATAAAGAGTTGAAGATCCATACCTGGTATATCTTTGCCACCACAGTAACAATCAGGTAATAAACAAACATCCTTTCTGCATTTTGCTGCAGTCTTGTCTGGCGTTGGCTGAGGGTATACAGGTGATGGTCTTTTGGGAGGGTAGGCATAAATGTCCACAAACTCTGTGGTCTTAGATACAATAGCGGTGGAAGGCTTCAGCGTTGGACGGCTGCGACTGCTCAAGAAACAAAATTTATTAAGAAAAAAATAAGAAAAAATTTTTTTACTATGAATATGCCTTAATGTGGGAAATGTGAGAAATAAGCAAAACGATTAAGCATGGATCCCAAAAGGTACCGTTATGTGAATAAATGCAAGAATTGTGATGAAAGCACGTGAGTAACTTTTTATATTTTAATTCTAACGTTGGTGGTGTTCCCCTATTTGGAGCGGCCTGCTGTGGTGTTTCAGATACGCTTGAGGTAGAGAAATGTGCTGATCCCCTACCACGAGTCGAAGTCGGCCTGTAAGAATTAATAACATTAACACAGTGATCAACCAGAATCGTTTATTAGTAGGCGTGGTTTAAAGATTAAGCAAAAGACTCATTATAGAATCTCTGATTATTATTATTTCTCAAGTCATTAGTTTAGTGATATGGTGATACAATTTTTGTAAAAAAAGTTAATTTAAGCTTTTTGGATTGTTTAAAAAACTTAATCTACTTACGCTTTTTTGTTTGACAAGTTTTATTTATTTTTTGTAATAAAACAAACAGTATTAATGCATGCAAGCAGCATACCAAAAATATAGTTTTGATATACTCATTGTGATTGTGGTGCTGAGACACTAAATGATGAGTTGCAATGTGGTGCACATAAAACGATATAGCTACATTGAGGAACTTTCTAATAAATGATTGAATAGCATACTACTACAAAGTAAATATCAAAATACATTGCCAATAGAATGCAGGAAGTGGAAATGGTAACGTCAGGAGTTAACAATTCAGAAATTCAACTCAACCGACTTGAAGTCCCCCAATGAGAATAGTATGCTAAGCGACAGAATTTAGCAATGGGTGCTATTAAACGATGTCGTAAGAATATGGTCATCCTCATGCTAGTTACTTCGCGATGCTGAAAGTAAAGTCTTGTAGTAGACGAAGCCTCCACCGTCCATTATTAGGTTTATTATGAGAGAATCTCCAGGCTACTTAGACTACTGGCCGGTGAGTAAAGTACCTCTGGTATTTGATTTCGTTGCATTTTGGATTCGCTTGCAGACTGTTGTCTGATGAGCAATTGGACGACGATTGGTAACTCCTGCGTCCACCTCCTGGATTTGTCGCAGCTAACTTTATGGCGGGATTTACTCGTGAGGCTCGTGTTGGGAAGGATAAACTCTTAGTCGTGGACGTTATTGTAGCCTTCACAGTCGTAGTCGATTTAGTCGTACTAGTTGTCGAAGCAATATCATCAACAATTATATTCAGAGGTCTGAATCGTTCAGTCGTAGTCGATGGATTTTCATTTTCAGTATTTGTTATGGTCAATTTAGTCAATTCTTTAATTAATTTATCGCGATAATTATTTTGGGGTGCGTCTTCTTCGTTTAATATCTTATGAAATTTACGAGACTTTTCTCCATTATCTTCACTTATTAATGGAGTATATTTAGACTCATAAGATTTTTCCTGTTGTGTTTTAGAATATTCATTAATAGACGAACTTTCTAACATAACTGGGGTGGTTTCAGGGCTAATAATTAGAAAAGGCGTATCTGTTAATGAAGGTGCAACAGTAGAAGTAGTCGATGAATAATCATTGTTTGGCTTATCATAATCTTCTCCAAACCTAATTGTATCAACACTAGACGAAATAAATTTATTAATACTAGGTTCCGTAATGATTTGTATACGTTTAACATTATTTCTCAAAGGTTTTTCATCGCTATATTTAACTTTTTTCTTTTGAAACCCTATATTCACAATTTTTTCTTCAGGTTTCGGTGTTGGCTTGGGGGATGACGAAGAATACTCATAATACTTGGGACTGGAAGACAAATTATTAAAGAAGGATTTAATAATATTTTTAACTTTTCCGCTAAAAACTTCTGTAGTCTGATCAGGCACAACTTCGTCTACTACTCGATAACTATAATACGAAGGTTTCCGTTGTGAGTAATTGTCAGTTCTCACAGTTTGTTCTGCCACTTGTTTTGGTGTAGTTGTTGTGAACCGGGTTGTTGATGTAGTACTCGTGGAGTAATCTAAAGTTAAATCTTGTTCATTATTGTTATTTCTCAAGTTATTAAGTGTTCTATACGGAGAGACAATTGGTTCATTCTCTATTGGTTGCTCTGCTCGTTGCCATTCTGGCGAATTTTCTATATTTGCTTCAACTCTTTGTGGCTCAGGAGGTGAAACCGGACGATTTGCATTTCTCAAACCATTCTCAATTAACGCTTCTGTGTATATGCCATTTTCAGTAGAATCCTCATTATTTAACGAAAATGGAGTTGGCCGTTTAATTACAGATTTTATATAGTACTTTGTGGTGTCTGTCGTGGATGGTAAAGTACTTATCCTAATTCTTGGTCTTGTAGTAGAACTTTGTCTTATAGGTGGGCGATTATACACAACTGGTTCTTCTTCTTCAATGACTTCGGGGAAGGCATCTTTCCTTCTAGTAGATATACTGGGTGCAGGTTCCTTTATACTGTGTTTATCGGTCTTAGGTTTAACAAATTGATCATCACGTTTACTATTAGTATTATAATAATACCTATCTGTAAGTTGTTGTACATTTTCTTTATTATTACTTACTGGTGAATTTTCATTAGTTGATTTATCACTTGTATCGAAAGGTCTTGTGATAACGGTTAATGTATAGGGGTTCTTGGTGTTATTAAGATTTCGCCTAATTGAAAATCCCGTAGTTAATGAAATCACCTTTTTATTATCGGTATTAGAGGGCGCCTGTACAACTTCAACCGGTATGTTATTAGAATTGTTAGTCACACGAGATGGATGTCTCCGGGTCGGTAGCCTTTCAGTCGTTGGTAAAGTGTCAGCCAATCTATGACTATTATCAGTCTTTTCAAAGGGCTTAGCAAGGGATGAAACGTTTATTATTGCTGAGAGGGTAGGAGAAGGCGAAGAAGTTGAGTCAAGTACATTTTGTTTTGAAGAGGATTCAGGATTGCGTAAGGGATTTTCATCTGAAGATGATCTGTTGAATACAAAGCAAAAGAAATCTTTCTAATTCAAGCATTATACTATTTCAACGCTGTTAAACGCTGGTTGTTTTATCCGATACAATATCATTTCTATTCTAAATACCTAATATCGTTCAGTACCATGACAGTATTTACAGATGAATAGGGTATTTAAGAAATCTTAAATATATATTAGTCGCTATAAGGAAATAAAGATACCACAAAAGCAAACTGATTCTCGTATCTTTCTAACACAGATGTTGGAAGACAGTAGACAGTGGATCAGAAAGTATAAAAAATAAATGGTATTTACAACCTTTAAACTGGTAATAACTTTTAGTACCATATAAAACCCAATGTTAGTATTTGGGGACATTAAAATCATCAGTTCAAAGGTTGTATTCAGCTAATGATCTATATGATGAGTATGGATATTTATGTAATGTAATGTTGAGGTGATATAGTTACGATGACTCAAATGATAGTTATTGACAACCGACGCATGATTCAAGCTTAACTGAGCATCGTACACACGTCCTTAGAGGCTTTCTTTTGTAGTACCTTGAGGTGTGTCTAGACGGGGTCATTGCTTCAGTGAAGAGTGCAGTGGTTGGGCGTTGTGTGGTAGTGGTAGTGCTTGTGCTAGTTGTAGAAGGAGTAGTGCGTAGGGTAGTAGCTTCGTAAACAGTCGTCCTCGCGCTGCTCGGTAAATGATGTTCATAGCCCAATTCGTTACCTTCGCCCCTGGATCGTCGATAATATTGGAATGTTAAGTTTTGTCCTAGCTAATGTACGCATTATATTTAAATGTTATTAATATTTGAGTAATATTTACTTTTAAAAAATCTTACCTTGACGGTTGGCGAACGGATGATTGGTATTGATTCTGATTGCTTATCTGAAAATTGATTACATAAAGAGAAAAATGTTATTATTAAAAACGATGATTTCTATCCTGCAAAATTAATGGTTTCGTTCAGATAAAATCATACTACTTATATCAGTTTGTGTACCTGTCCTTGAATAAGAGCATCATCGTAGTCGTCAGGGGACACTGGTCTAGGGGTGTATGTCTCCACTGGTCGTCTCGCAGGCGGCGGAGTCCCGCGGTAGGTCTGCTGGACTGCTGGTCGAAGCGAGGCCGTGTTATATTGCTGGACATAGTCTGCTAACACCAGTACCAATCACCCGTTAGTGCGTTACATCCATGTCCCGTGAATATTCAATTAGATTCAATCCAAAATTTACACAAGATCATTTAATTGCAAAAGTATTGTTTTAGTACAAGGAATTCAGGATATCAAAATAATAAAAAATATTTGTCAATGTTATGATTAATTTTTAAGTTACACCAACGACATAGGAATATGTAACAGGTAAGATAATTATGTATATAGATATTAATTAAAACAGAGGTTTCCAGGATGCTATCAGTATAGAGTGTTTACTAATGATGTTACCTATATAGTTTAGTTTTAATTGTGATATATTAAATAATTACAAGAATCATTATTATGTTACGTACCAGAAGTATACTGTGCTTTATTTTATTAAAACAATTAAATGTGTTTACTTACCTGTATCTTTATATAATTCACCGTCTTCGTCATATACAGCATAGTACGGATCATATTGATCAGGACTATAATTCTGGGACCCATTGTACAGCATTTTTGGTCGAGGACTTGCTGAATATGAAGAAGGTGTCACACTTTCAGTTGGTTCCAGGCTGAAAATTAAACTTCAAATAACGCTATCTAGTATAAATAAACAGTGCTATATACAAAGCGTCATAACAGTCAAGGGAAGAGTCAGTCGTTTTAATAAAAAGTCCTATAAAGTCAACATTAGTCCCGTCAAGTGTTATAGAAGATTAGTGTGTCGCATTGTAGGTGTATGAAGATATTTGTACAACAGTCGCAGAAGAACAGTTAGTGTAGTGCTAATAAATATATTTTATTTGCTTAAAATATAGTTAGTTCCTTAATTAATCCATATAGTCCTTTTGTCTATATATTTTACCTGTTCGTTCTATCGTCATGTTTAGTCTTTGTATAACGAGTCTCCTGCTTGTAGCTATCTCGTGGAGTTGTGAATTTCATTTGTGCCACTATATTCGGATGTCTTATTATTCCTTTAATTTGCTTATTATCACTCCCGTCTTTTACAGTAGTCGGCTTAGCTAGTCTATGCCTAACTGTATAAGGTCTTAAAGTTGTTTGATTAAGATATTTCGGAGGCCTAAGGGTATTTGGATTATTTTCATAGCGAATGGGTCTTCTTATGTGTATAGTTCTGTTACGAGGGTTATGATGTATAATATCGTAATTTGCGACATCTGGCCGTTTCAAAATGGATGGAGTTGAGCTTACATAACTTACGATTGCAGAAACCAATTTTCCGTTTACGGTTTTGCTAGATTCCTTAAATGGTGATTTTGTAACTACTGATACGTCATTTAAGTTTTTAGTTACACTTTCTGGTTTAAGAGAACTATATTTTGTTGGACGCCGTCCTGCAGGACGCTGATACTTTATATTTGAAGGATTATCCACAGCAGAATCTTCTATGGAATCCTCATATTCCTGGTAATTCTGTGCCATTGGTGGTCTTTGCGGTTTTACTTCTGTGCTTGGCATATACTTAGGTTTTACGGGTGGTTCATAATAATATTGTTCATCATCTTCATCATAATAATAATCAGACATTTCTGGTGAAGGCTTAGGTATAAGTTTACGTGTAGGAGGCGTCTTTGTTGTTGATGAGATGTAACTATTACCTAAATTATGATTATTAATTTGTACCGGGGATGTCGGTCTTAAAGTTTGTAGAAATAAATTTTCTAGTTTTGAGAATTCCGTATATGTGGTCGGTCTTAAAGTAGGTTGCAATGTTACTTGAGTTGAGGGATTTCTCCAGTAATGTTGAAGAGCAGAAAGTTGGTCATTTGCTAAAGTTGTTAACGGTTTTGATGTCGAATACGTGTGTGCTGCAAATGAGTTTTGTGGTTTAACTGAAGACAACACGTATGGTTTCATGGTAGACACAAACTGCGGTTGTAAACTAATAACATTATTAGGTCTAACTACGAATTGGTTTTTTGATGTGGAATATATTACAGGGGAGCCTGTAGCGGTTACTAAATAAAATGGTTTTTGGGTGACCGGATATAACTGTTGAGTTTCCTTTTGCAATTTCGTCGTAGGATTAGTTGCTTGGTTTCCGACTTCAATTGGTTTGTTAAAGTTGTATATGATTGGAAGCTGACGATCGTCTTTGAAATTTGGTGGTTTCAATTTTGGTCTCAAAGTTTCTAAAGGAGTACCAGCATCATGTTGCTGTTGAAATTGTTGTTGGTTCGGTGCATTTAGCTGCGCCTGTTGTAATTTTTGTTGTTGTTGAAATTGTTGAAATTGTTTATTTGTAGTCGAACTCAAAGAATTTTGGGTGGGGCTAACAGTATTGCTAAAAATATTAGGCATTGTAAACGGCCGAGGTGTACTAATTCCATTATAACTTAGTGTTGATGAACGCAACCCAGCAGGATTTACATTTGATGCGGTCGTTACTTCTTGAGGAGCACTTATTATTTTAATTGCATTGTAAGTATTTTTAGGTTTAGGTGTTGTTATACCAATAGCTGAATAATGGTCGTTTCTTAGTTTTTCTAGAAATGCATCAAAATCGAAATCAGGTTTGGCAAATGGGTTTTCTATATTAGCAAATTTATTCCTAGGATGCATGTAATCGTGAGGTGGATTGGGGAAATTATATTTGAATTTCTCATCGCTATTTTCAGATAAATCTTCCTCAGAGGAGTCTTCCTCACTATCCTCATCTTGATCATCGTAGTTATGATCATTATAACTAGGTCTACTAGCGTATTGCTGTTGGTTTTTTACATTCCTGTTGGACTGGCCTTCTCTAATATTATCTTTCGTATCTTGTATTTTTACTGGATTCACTTGGTAGTTAATAGGCGTTCGCGGCGAAGTTGAAACTGGTATTGGTTTGGCCGTCACGACGGTACTAGTATGATGAGCTGAATCAGGAAATGATACAAAATTTGGCCTATTTAAAGAAGATACGAACTGTGACGCGACTTGTTTATTATTTTGACTTTGATCGTTGTTATAAAAACCACCAGCTAATGCTGCGAAAGGATTGTCATGGTGGTTCAGAGATGATATGGGAGGACTTTTAGTTATAACTTGGGTGTTAGTGTTTAAAGAATTATGAGCTGGTTTTTGCTTAAGCGGATCGGGCAAACTAGGTTTAAATGGGTTTTGTGATTGGGGCTGATAAGCAATAAATGGATTCGCCGTTGTATAGTAATTAGATTCTGAAGGATATTGCTGGCGCACAGCCCCGTTAAAATTTCCATTATAAACAGGTTGAAACCGACTACTTTGTATGTTAGGATTGTAATTTAGCTGTTGTAAGTTTACAAATTTTAATTGTTTAGTGTTTGGCCAAATTTTTGCCGGAGTTTTCTGCCCATTTTTCAGATAGTATCTAATCTGTCTTTTCCCTCGTTCTGATTCATCTTGGTTAATGTCATCTTCATAATCATCCTGTAGAATCTCAGCGTCTACTTCAACATATTCCATTTCTTGGTCATTATCATTTCTTTTAGAAATTTTGTCTAGCGTAGTGTTTTTGCTTTCAGTCGAACCTAATTCTTTGTCAGTTGTTTGTCTTTTGATTCTTAAATGGATTTTGTTTGGTTTGTCTGTACCTGGAATTTCGTTTGTTTTCAAGTCTATCAGTCTGTCAGAGGTTTCAGTCACATTTTCACTTACGTCTCCACTGAAATAATGATATAGTCACACGGTTATTGTTTAATTATTATTAATATGTTCATATAAAACGTTTTAAACTAAAAGTATACATTACCTATATGTCTGTGGTGCTTGTGTGACCGTTGCAGTTCTTCTTTCGTCTACTTGACTTCCAAAAGAAAAGGATCCAATCTTACTATTTTGAGAAATGGAAGCCGGTATTATGTTAGAATTTAATGTTCTACCAGAGGAAATGACTTGAGACGCGTAACCGTCTCTATCCTTTTGGACTTGTCCAATCGTTGATGGTTGTCCTCTATATACTCGCTGTTGCCTATCGGTTTCAATTTCTTCAACTGGTGGTAAGTCATCTACTTCTGCATATAATTGTTGTTGCTGAAATTTATTAATTTTAGTTATGAATTTCAATATTTATGAGGCATTTAAATGTTAGGGATGTGAGTAGACCGTTACCTTTTCGTATTCATTGCGATTAAATTTAGGTTGTCCTCGTGATGTGATGATTGGATTGGGCTGCGCTCGCGGCGGTGGAGGAGGGGGCGTGCGGCGCGGAGGTGGCGGAGGGGGAGGCGGCGTGTCTCTCTCGTTGTATCGTTCCAACTCCTCACCGCCAACTACACCGGTGGCATCGCAGCCCACATTACGCGGCCAATCACAAGTTTGGAGCTCGTGGCTGGAAATTGAAAAAAAAAATTTTTCAAGAAAAATACTTAAATTTGTCATCGACCACTACTGTTATGATCGTATGAAAACAGAAGTATAAGCATATGAAGATACGTTAAAGATAGTTAGTGCACACATTTTGAAACAGGTAGACATATATACTTATTACTAAATAATATAATTAATATTGTAGAAAACATCGAACTAATTTTGATATGTTTGTTAGAAATGGACAATTAATATGCTCAGAAGAAAATCAATTGATATCACAGGTTGAAGGTAATAGAATCCTTTTTGGTTCGACACTAGAGACACCACCACCACGCTTTCTTCTGCCTAACAACAGCAGTGTTTAATGCTACTGTACTCTAGTTTGAAGGGTGTGGTAAGGGAGACTTATCCGCGGCGTTGAAACTTCTGAGGCATCTGAACGCATCTATAACCGACCTCAGTCAGGGTTCTAATCTTATCTAAGTTTCATTACAGATGTCCATGGGCGGCAGTAGTTACATACCGTGAGGTGGACTGCATGCTCGTCTGCTACTTTCATCTTATACAAATACATACCTGTACATCAGACCACCAGTGCAAGATTCGAGTAGTGCGCCGCCAAACACGCAGACATAGTAGTATCTGCAATCAGTGGGGTGTGGGTAGTAGCCGAACTCCTCAGGGCAGGCGTAATCGGCGTCTTTCTTGATGTCGGCCGCGACCGGCACGCTCTTGATTGGGCCAGAGCGCTGCCGGGAACGGTCTTGTGCCGAGAGGCATTCTGGAACAATTAACAAATATAAGATAAGTTGATGTGTAGCACAATTGTCGTTAACGATGACATTGTCCGACTTCCGTCTGGAAAGACGCGTTCTACACTCATACCGATACAAGGATTCCCCATGTCGTGGGCGCCATGGACACAAACAGAAACGAATCCACAAATTTCTCAACGCTCTATAGAAATGTAAATTCATCCGTAAAAACCCATTGCACAGCTAACCGGGCTGGAGACCGCTCCAACACACGAGTCAACTGAACAATATTAGACAACTGAATTATGAATTTAGATACTTACTAAGAAATGTTGTCTTGCAGTATCTACAAAAAAAATTGACAATATCGTATAAACTTTGTGTCTATGGACCCCACAATATATGGAAATAATAGTATTGGGAATAGTATTGGGCTATGAGTGTAGAAAGCGTCAAGCGTCGTAAACAACTCATTATTGTCCGCTGGGCACAGGTCTCCTCTCGATGTGAAAGAGGTTTAGCATAAAGCTCATCTCGCTAGCCAAGTACGAATTCGTAGACTTCACACACCTTTGTCAACTCCTCGGTTGAGCAGCCAAGTTACAACCACCACGATACAACAAAATCACATCACCAGTCTGTCATTCCGTTGTAAGTTACACCATCAACATCCTTCGCAACGTTTCATAATTGCCCATGCACTAATAGATATGTAGGTACCGGTGCCTCGGAGAGCGTGCGCCTAATAGCCTCACAATCTGAGCTATTCAGAACAATTGCTCCATTTCCCGGCCTTGCAGATAATAAACTTGAGCCGAGTTGCATTCTATTTAAATTCAAGGAACTATCCACGCTTAATCGTTTAGATAGTATCGCTACTTTGGTAATTTGGGCGTAATAATTATATTATTTTCGTAAGTTCACATTTGCCTATTTCGATAGACAAAGGTTGTGCTTGCGTTAGTTAGGATACAAAAAAATACCTTTACTCATGGGACATTGATATGGAGAAAGAACTCAATTGGTAACATAAGTCGTAGGTATTAAAATAGCATAACAGTAAGGCCGTTTGTCCACCGCCGCCGTCACAGGGCCGTCACCGAGAACGAGATTATTTCGGACCGAGTTTAATATGAGGTGACGGACTTGCGGTGGACACGCGCCTATAGTAAATGTATGTTCCGCTACTTCGACGCCGTCATCTCTTTCTTGGTGATGGCCCGGTGACGGCGGCGGTGGACAAACGGCTTAAAGATACATCGTATTTGTAATAAATGATAGAGCCAGTGTGGTTCGACTGGAATGGTACCGTCGCTAGACCCATTTCTGGCGTAAAACACTTTTTTATGTCAGTCAAAGGGTTTGTTTGCCGGCTTATTCACATTTGAAGGTGGTAGAACCCTTTGTGGTTCGTCTCCACAGGCACCACCGCCACACCTATTTATGCCTGGTAGCAGCAGTGTTTATC
>DWNM01000183.1:0-12974 GCA_018250375.1 Narcosius parisi helen
GGTTTCCACCCCATAACTCAAAGATCTAATCATCAGACCATACCCATGTCCAAGAAGGAAAGTTCCGCAACAAAATTTTCTCTCAAATGAAAAAAAGAAAATTGAAATCGGTCCAGAAATACGCGAGTAATTGAAGATTACATGATTCCGACATTTTCCAATTTTCCGGGAAAACTGCTAAAAATTTGCAAATTTCCACGAAATGGGACCCCCTGTGAAACTGGCTGCATACAATGACGGTTGAATTTTATCGATCGGTCGCGGTATCCCGAAATAATCGCTGGTCATACATAAAAAAAAGAACATACACGACGAATAGAGTAACCTCTTTCCTTTTGGGAAGTCGGTTAAAAATATCAAGCATTATATTACTTATAGTATTATTTAAAATAATTTAGGTTCCTACATCTAACATACCATAGCATAAAAATATTTAAAAATCGACGCCACAGCAGTGAGGCTGTAGTAGAGTCGTAGACAGTATTGCCAACTTTGCATTGTTTATTTTTAACAAGTAGGTTTAATGTTTTTGCTACATATATAAACAGGGAGTTTTACATTTTAATCTATTCTTCTACTGTTTTATAATGTTATCTACAGAACACGAGAAATCAGTGTTTGAAAGTCAATTTGCGCCCCCGGGTAGCACGTAGGGCAAAATTAGACAACTTTTTTTCGCTGACATATATCTACGTCTTTTTTATTGCTATCAAATTTTATGATGTCTACTGTTTTTTACTGTGTTGTAAAGGACAATTTGGTGCTTTTTCGTTCCGAATCGTTGGCACCATTGGTCGCAGAGAAATAGTAACCGTAAATCGAAAAGTAATTAGACCAATGAAAGAAAGAGGAAAATTTGTTGTACAATTCGCTTCCTTTTACAAATATTAATACAATTTTGTAAAATGTTATAATATGTAACGGGTGTTCTACTCACGATACGCTGTTTTTAATTTCTAAATTACATTTCTCTGTGCCAAAGAAATTACAAACCACATATAACGAATACCCGTTACAATTATAATGTTTCAATTTCGCGATAATTTACCGATCTTTTACCGATTACTTACAGATTCATCATCGTTTGTCAAATAACAGTATAAAGCGAACTAAAATATAAAATAATTCTAGTACTTCATTGGTTTGAAGAATGGTACCTCTTCATAGAAAATTGCTGTCCTCTTGAAATATACTCCGTAATGAGTAGTATCCATAAACCGATACAGTCCTTTCTCAAAATCGTATCCTAAATGTACTACATATTTTTTTAAACAGGGCAAGTATGCTTTACATCCGAAAATTCTCATTACGCTCAAGTCTGGCTTCACACCCGACCAAGCCTCTAGAGGAGTGGAAAACGGAAGACCAGTGTTTGGAAAAATATTCAGAAGATTGACGACCGCGCCTGTCGCCTCTGCCCATAATTCAGTCGGCAAATTTGATTCACTCATCAAACAAAGATTTTTAAATAAGAGTGTATGTTTGAACCACTCAATTATAGCAATTTTTTTTCGATAGGTCAAATTAATATAATTAAAATCTGTGAATTTTTCTACATATGGGTAATATTTCCTGAAGCTTATATCAACGCCAGTTGACATGTGCTTAATCTTGTTGCCAGTATACGTTTCTACATATTGTTTAAACATGTTAAGTGTAGGTATGATATCAGTTGCTGTTCTAAAAAAGTAAATGAATGTCTTTCTAGTATAATCATCTACAAATATTATGTAATACTTATTCCCATTCAAAGTCTGTTCGTATAGTGATGCTGATAAATAAAAATACACGAGCTCTAATGATCTAGTGGCCTTCGGGTGACTATTAAAATTAAATGCCGTCATATAGGAGGGACACTCCGAATATTCGAAATAATTGAAGCAAGAAGGTACTAAACACTCTATTCTTCTATCATTGTCCTCCATTGTTATTCCCACTGACATATAATTTTGCAGGAGTTGGATTTCTGTTATGTCTATGTGGCACAGTCTCCTGTGCCACAAGTTCTTAGTGAGAGGCCCGCCGTCTCCATTATCATCACTCAGTATCAATTTATATAATCCGTCTTCTGTTATACGGCCCCGTGCTTTAACAAAGCCATTTACCATAACATCGCCTTCATTGTAAATTTCGCAGCCATTCTTGTCGAAAACGACAACATGTTTGTCATTTGTTAAATTACTTACGCTCAAAATATTACTATCTATGGATGGTATATACAGCACATTTTTCGCTAAAAAACCCTTACCATCTATGTCAACCTCTCCCATTGTATCCGTGGACAAAGTTCCACCATCCGCGCAGACGATCCTTTGTGTATTTATGCGCCTTATGTCGTACAAGAAATCTCCAATATATGTACTGTTACCCGACGCTCCTGAATCTATTATCCATTCCTGGTGTCGAGCTGGGTCGTCTGGTGGCTTTTCATACTGATTGTTCGAAAAAGGAAAATAATTATCGAAATTACTTGCCATTTTGTCGCATAAATTTATTTACTGAGATAGTTAAATACGCAACTGCTGATAGTGTTCGATTGAATAGTCCAGAAAATTTTCAGAATGCCAGTGATCATGCTAATGGTACCATGCCCGAGCTATGACAATAATAACCCACCTACATTGTTATTCACATTTTTTCAATTTAACTCTGTTCACACCATTCACGGCGCACCAAGAATTCATGGTACATTTCATTTAACACACACAGTTACACACTAAACACTGTCGAAATAATCAATGCTATTGTCATTTTACACTCGAGACCCTTGTTTTTGCTGTGTATAGCGTCTGGATCAATACGATTTCCGTTCAGAGCTACTCCGGAAAATCGAATCAGGAACTATTTACTGTTTACAGCAATTAACTATAGTATGTTTAGAAGTATATAAAATAGACTTCAATAACAATATTTATATTCTATTAATCTCCAAAAATGTTTTTTTATTTATTTAAAAGCAATTTCAAATAATTCGAATTATTTTTATTATATAAGATACTATTTCGTTCCGTACTCATATCTCGCTTCTGAATAGGCGTAGACATGGCGGCAATATTCAAATTAAGTAAATCGGCAAGTGCACATGTCATAATATATAAGTTATTCGTAATAAACCCATAGATATAGGATGTCAAAGATACACAATGTCAGATTAAAAGTATTCCCAAAATGGCTATGCGTATGTCCTATAGTAACTATATGCCTATTTATTATAATTTGTCACTTTACATCTAGCTACAATGTCTTAAGTATTTGTAGCAAGAAAGATCAACATTCAAGTGTAAAAACTATTTAAGGAGCTAATTAATATACTTCTGTGAATTGTTAGTGCTTGTTACCGCAAAGTCAGGTAAACAGCAAAACACCATTATGAAAAAATATTCTGAAATAGTCGAATATGCTTTGTATTTTTCCAAAACACAGAGCCGCTACGAAGCCGCAGGTTTATGAAGGTTTATATTTGACAATATTTTGATTTTACTTTTCTACGATCTCTTTCTCTCTAGTTGAGGATCCGTAAATTTCAGATATATCTTTCTCACGCTTTGTAGGTCTTTAGCGTAGCGAAAAAATTCTATGTCTATGAAGAAACCGCATCTGTTTGCAGTACCTACTGGCTATACTAGCATAATGAAACAGAAATTAATCAGGAACAAATGGCACAATATTACTTGCAGTTATTATTATTATGATATTTAAATTTCAGCTTGAACCAGATGATAACTAAGCGTCACGTATCCTGTTAGAGTGCGTACACATTTTTATCGGAATTTAAATAGCGAGCTTGCATGCGGACTGCAAATTGGTCACTGCTAGGTACACTTTCACATCTCTAACTCGAAATAGTCCAGTTTTCCTGATATCGACCAGAAGCACCATATATTATGTGGTAGATACTACAAATGTTTTTTTAATGTTTTTACCTACCTTACCAGCTGCAGTTTTTACGAGTAACTTGCGTTTTATGTTACCGCAATGAAATCTGTACATTAGAATACATTTTTTTACTTGTTTTCATAAGGCATCGGTTAAATAAATAATTAGGTATATAAAACAGATGTATTTTTACATTACCAAAATACCTTTAATTTAAGCTCAATTAGTAATTTATTTTTTAATAATATTATATTTCTTCCTACGATAGCCCTGGCTTTGCAACTCTTCGGGCGATAGCAACCCACACGGCGATAAAACAACAGTACCTATACTCTTTCTTAAGCTTTCACTATCCTTACCATTTATAACTTACAACATCTTCAGTTTTCACTTTGCATTTTTTATAATTTATAAGTAGCATACGACCATGCAGCCCTCATGATGGTAAGTGTCAATCGCCGCCCATGACCATCTGTATTCAAATCCAGATAAGATCAGAGTACTGTGGTTGGCCACTGATGCATTGCTACCCCTGAGGACAGATGGAACGCCTCGGTTATGTATGTCTCCCTTACCACACCTTCAATACACCAGCGCTTAACACTGCTGTTACTGGGCAAGAAAAGAAGTGGCGATGGTATCTCCGGAGTCGGACCACAAAGGGTTTTACCACCTTCAAAAAGTTAAGCGAATAAGTTGACTACGCTTTCTCCAGGGCATAACTGAAGCTTGACTTCTGTTCTATGTGAATTCGATTACGAGTACCTATTTGCGGTTTGCAGTCGACCCTTAACATTAGACGAAATATGCTACTTTCATTAAGTACCTACATTAAAATAAAGCCACGTGTATTTTGTTTTAGAACGATCTGGTATATAGAGAGTTACCAACGCATGTATGCGATTTCGAACTAATTCTGGAAATACGAATCAATTCCAAGACTATGATACCTAGCGAGTTACCAAGGTAGGTAGTGTCAAAACACTACATTATTCTTTCGGCTCCTGAATTTTATTACATTATACAGTCGAATGGAAACCCGTGGCCTAGCACTAAATATAACTATTTTTCAGAGTAGTCTTACGTAAAACTGCATAAACGCGCTTCTACACATTGGCACAAAATTTTACCATACCTGATATTGGGCCGTATGTAAATGGGTTGACCCACAAATTAGTCTAGATTCTAGTATTCAAATATACTATAATAATAGGTGTTATGTATGTATAGTATAAATTATTTTTAAAGTGTTAAGAAACTATTTACTAGAATTTCTTTTCAATTTTGGTACGTCAAAAAATGCCTTAAATTAGACTTATATTTTATCTTTCTTAATCTTCGCGCGGTAACGGTAGCTGAAATACTGTTTAGAAATACATCATAGCGTTAGACAACATTTTTTTAGCAAAAAATATAGCGTAAAATCGCCGGGGAGAGGTGTAGATTTAAGTGCTAAGCAGAGGCGGCGTAAGGCGTGAGCGACGTGGGCCACTGTATGGCCTACAGCCCCGCGATCCAGGAGGCCTCGCGTCACGGAGTTTTGGCATCACTTAAATGCGCGATCAATCCAAAAATTTTAAACATTAGCTTATGCGGGGGATCGGGTGACAGTCAGAGAACATATTCTTCATATTTTTGATTTGATGTAATTCTTTTTTTCATTTTATATAGTTAGTCTTCCTACATGGGCGGAAGGCCTCGCAAAATGTATCTTGCCCACATAAAATTTCGGTCTTGCCCCGCCACTGGTGCCAAGTGATATAAATATTAGTGGCCGACCGAAGTTTCGGTTTTGGCAAAGTTTCGGTTTCGGCAAGAAATCTGCCGAACCTTTAAGCACAACCGAAACATACGTTTGGTCTAATATACGAACTAGGGCCGATCTTCCCCCATCCATTTAATGGATGAAACCTATTTTATATCAAATTTAGTATATTAAAAAAATATATCGTGAGTTGTCTAGGCGAGGTATTTCAATTTTTTAAATTGAAAGACCTATTTCGACAAAAAATTGCAAACACGTTTCAGAGTCTATATCCTTAATAGGCTTTTTTCGCAATCTTTCGTTATAGGGGCGGCGAATCCAACTTACGCCCTGGGTGGTGTAGGCGTATATTTTTTAGTTTATAATACTTACTCCATTGTGTGCAGTCCGAATTACAGGAAGGACATAGGATACACATGTAGGATTCATGAGTTTATTTATGTATGCATGCTGTCAGACAGATAAATGTTCTAGGTCTTTCATAATTCATCGTTTCGCAACACAACTCAACACAACTAGCGAGAAGATACATAGTCAATATTTTTTTTGTCAAGTTACGTAAACCGTCTGTTGTTAAGCAGTACCTACGACAGCTCGTGTACGACAATGCTTTTGAGCACCAAACTATAAGTTCAGGGCCAGTGAATAGTTAGCTATATACTTCAGAGTATTAACTACTTCTTAAGTTTTGTAAAATATTATTTTTTCAATTAATATTATTGCGGAATTGGTACATTTTATGTAAGACGTATTCACTGGTGGTACTGAATAGTAAGAAGGGCACGCTAGTAACTCCTTAAAAGAATAGAGCACCTAATAACTTTAGAAAACGAAATACAGTTAATTAGGACAGACCAGACTATTTTAAAGTCCGTCCATATATCTGTCGCTTAGGTAATAAAACGTTTAAATCAAGTTATAAAATAAGAGTACCATATAAAATTTTGACATCATTACTAATTTTAACGAATTTTAACGTTCAAGTTACAATTACCTATATGGCGTGTAAGTCACAGTCAACTAGCTTAACAAGATAGCCTAACTTCCTGAATTAAAATCAGCCATTCAAACAGCTAGGCAAACGACTTAGATGGATAACTAACTAGTCATTTCAATGACTTGGATGGATAACTAACTAGTCATTTCAACGACTTGGATGGATAACTAACTAGTCATTTCAACGACTTGGATGGATAACTGACTAGTAATTTCAACGACTTGGGTGGATCACTAAGTAGACATTTCAACGACTTGGATGGATAACTAACGAGTCAATTCAACGACTTGGATGGATAACTAACTAGTCATTTCAACGACTTGGATGAATAATTAACTAGTCATTTCAACAACTTGGGTGGACATTTCAACGACTTGGATGGATAACTAACTAGTCATCTCAATGACTTGGGTGGACATTTCAACGACTTGGATGGATAACTAACTAGTCATTCCAATTTACTATTGGATCAAGCGTAGATAAGGAAAATATTTTCGTTTAATTCACTTGCATCAACCTCATGGTTGCTGTGTTACGCGTCCATGAATATAGGTTAGTTCTGAAATTAAAGAAATTGGATCAGCCCGCTCGCAGGGCACTGCCTAACCTGCCCAATCCTAGTGTTTCATATAGGATTGGTTAGGTTGGGTTAGCAGGGCATGATAGCGCGTTGCGAGTTGGTTGGTTATACTCATGTAATCAGTAGTTAAAATCTACGTAAAATTACATACGTACGTTTCATTATGAATGTCGCAGCCAACTTTTGTACGGATGGCCTAAGCAAAAGTTAGCCAGCACATTAAATATTGTATTAAACGTTAAGACTGAAATGATAACGCTGTTAATTGAACGGCTTGTTAAGCTGATTGACTGCGACATATACACATATATAGAAAATATATTTATAAATATTAATTGTGTAATATTTCTAATTAACTACTATTTGAAGAGCTATACAATGTAACCTCTAGAACATTTTAATTTTATTTATGTATACGGTAATATGAATCTACTATATCTTATGTGTGTATAGTATAAATATCGCTATGCTTATGTACCCAAATAAGTCGATTCAAATCAGTTATTGATCAATATCCAATGCCAATTGCACGTTTGCTTAGTTGCTTATAGGATAGAATTAAATTCTGCAGTTGCGGCTCAATATACGAATAACTGAGCAATAACGAAGCAGACATAGTAGTAATATTGACAAATTTGATGTATGTAATACTCTATTCAAACTTTAGATATGGTCTTCAACATTCTTAGTTCTGACTGCCTTAAAAGATACAAATCGCAAGTTATTTGCAGATAGAAACATTTGCATATTTCAATAAAATATTTGATATTTTAACATTTCAATAAAATAAAACCCATTGAAATAGGCGTTTAATAATATTTAATATACTTAAAACAAGTAAAAGTAGAACAAGAAAAGTATAACACAATCATATCATTCAACACTATACTCGTTAATAAAGAAACGATATAAATAATAGGCATACAGAGCATATAATATAAATAAACACAGGTTTGTGTATGTAGCTAAACAATTTCCAGTCACACTTATAACTTATATATAAAGAGTATACGCATAGCATGTTTTCACCTTGGGCAGTGCGCAAACAACAAAATCGTTTGAATAACAAAATGAATTGACAACTATACTATGTGAGCGATGTCCTGATAAAAAAATGATCCGTCGCGGGACGCCTGGCAGATATGAAACAACGTGATCATATACGGTTTGTGAATAATCGATAATAAAAAAAGTATTCTGTTTCTATTTAAAGAAAATTGTTACAATTTTTTTATATATACTTTAAATGATTTTTACAATCACAAAGTGTTTTAAAACAATCCGAAATGAAAATATATATGTCTAATAACTTCCATATTAATCCATCTGACGACAAATTATATTCTCATAGAAGACTGGACTTCAAAATTAATAATGTTTTATAATTATAGAGTTATAATAATAATTTTTGAAACCAACAGCAATAGATAGATAAACGTATTTAATTAAAGTGAGTTTATTTGAATCTTCGTTACAACCATACAGTCGTTAAAAAATACCAATAGATGGCGTGACCTTCGTTTGCACCGCGAGCGTCGCCACGCCAAGAGCCAGTCTGACCCACCGCATAAGAAGTTTCACATAAAAAATGAATGAATTCTAATGTAACTCGTAACATACATCAATGTCGTTTACTGATGATATTTATTCACCCCTGTTTTCGATAGCTGGGCACGAGTATCTTGGCAAATGTAGGCTTGTAGCTTACTCCAATACATTATGTATCAACCAGTTACATATATTTCAGTACAAACAAGTTCATGAATGTAGACCGACAATAGATGACAATGTTGACCAATCGCCGACCGTTGACCAACATGTTCTCCGATAAACAAAACCCTCTTGAAAATTTGTCACTATTAGTCGTCCGTTATGACTGACTCACACTAAATATGATTCGGATATGCCATTTGAGATACATCATTACCAAAGTGATGTGTACACTCATGCGTATGTATAAAATGAGTATACAATGTACATTAGTGACCAGGTTTGAAGATAAATATGAGTAAATGAACCCGCTACTTACTAGCTTAGCGCTGGCTTTACACAGGCCTAAGTATTCATTATGGGTACTGTTACTTACTTTTCTTCCTTGGTACAATTCTAAAAGTTTACTCATGTTAATACTGATTTTCTAAGGAAAATGCCTAGTAATAACAGAACTTATTAAATAAAAACTTTGTTGTACGAGTTCGCTCGCTCTGATTATTCTTTTCAATCCAGTTTGAAATACTGGCTTTGTGCAAAGTACGTATGTGTATGTAAATTTAGGGAATAATGATGTAATGTTTCTTAAGGTTATGTCTATTATGGTTCTTACATGGCAGCACAATGTACGCAGAATACTGCATTGTGGTTTGTAAGGGGAGAACCATTCTACTTGGTGATCACAGAGGAACTGCATTATAATTATGTGTAATGCAAGCACGCTGTCCGGATGCATTTCAGTATGCAGGACACATCTTTTTATCTTTTATGAGTCTGATGTCCAGGACACATATGTTGTTTAAGAGATCATCTGGTGATATGCGTTTGAATGTGCCATTACTGTACCCCCAATACAGAGAATTCTAGTGCAGAACTATGATTGTAATATGCGTGTATTTAACCAAACCCACAATCTTTTTTACAATTTAGATGGATCCGACCCACGGAATTCGACCCACGGGTAACATTAGAGTCCTACCTGAGGTTAGCCACAGATGAGTTGCTACCCCTGAGCACTGAGGTTAGCCACAGATGCATTGCTACCCCTGAGCATTGAAATTGTTCACAGATGTGTTGCTACCCCTGAGCACTAGCCGCTGCAGAATACAGCAGCGCTTAATACTACTGTTATAAGGCAGAAAGAATTGTGACGGTGATGTTTTCAGAGTCGAAGCAGACAGGGTTCTACCACCTTCAAATATAATTCTCAATACAACATGCAGTAATACAAGTTAGAATGTATGTTCTTTGAGCATCAACCATGCTTCCGTCACAAACTGACTGCACAAGGGTTAAACATATATAAGACAAGCATTTTGAATTGCATCTGGACAGCATTCTGCATTACAGTAGAACGTCGATTATCTAAATTAATATGAATTGTCAATATGTAGAAAACCCATTATCTCCATTTAATAAAACTACCTCATACTGTACTTTTAGTTACATATAGAATATCAAATTATCTTGAGGTTCTATATCATCATGTTAATACCAATTGTCCGTACTGTAGTACCTTTAATCATTTTTTCCAAGAAAGGACAAGTTCATGTTTTAAGCTGTAGATGAACCGGTCTCACGAAATAATCGACGCCCTTATGCATCTTAAAATAACCCAACTAAAATTATGTCACATACACTTAATTAGACGCATCGCTCGCATAGTAGAGTAGACGTTTACTGGGTGGCATTGACAATGTCCACGAACTCTGGTTTGAGGCTAGCACCCCCTACGAGGAAGCCGTCAATATCAGGGCAGGCCGCCAGCTCCTTAGCTGTGGCGCCGGTGACAGATCCTCCGTACTGGATACGGACAGCGCCAGCTACATCTGCAGACACGTTGGTAGACAACCAGTTACGGAGAGATGCGTGCACATCTTGGGCCTGTAAATGATTACATACATATTAAGATGATGCTGTATTACGTATGCCGTATTATAACTAACAATAGTTGAACACTGCTGTTCTATATCTGGTATTAATAATCAATTCATACAGTTTTTGCCTATCACAGACCGAAATTTGAAAATATCTGCCTACTACAAGTTGTCAAATGTCGATTTTTGGCACAAAAAAATTGGATAACTTGATTATTAATAATGGTGGCTAGTATTGAGGTAGTAAAGCACAGATAGATATGAGGTGTTCCTATTAATGCCCGCTAGTAATAATCAATCTTAAGCAATCCTTGCCTACCGAAGTTCGAAATTTGACAGATATTGCCTAAAAATATATTCAAGTTTCAAGTTTTGGTATTAGCGGATCTATTACCAACTTTGGAAAGAACTCCTGTAGAGTTACAGGCTTCCCTAGCAGAAGTAAGGTATAATGAAAAGTTGAATACTAAGATAAAACTCCCTACATAGTTGGCTTCATATTTTCATAGATGAATGGCCACTGGATGCAGGCCATGAGGAGGACCACTTAACATCAAGTATCCATTGCTCCTTCTACAATGTACAGAAACCATGGACATATCAACAGACAAGACTCCTATACGATTGGCTACATGGAAATCCATGGATGGTGGTTGTTTCTAAAATGTATAAAAATCGTGGCCAGATAGAATTTACAAACTATATGAAATTGATTATATCGCTTTTTTTATAAAAGCAGAGTAGCTAAAGAGCATGCAGCCCACATGATGGTAAATAACCACTGCCGGCCATGGACGTCTGTAACGAACCCCAGATAAGATTGGAATCCTACCTGAGGTTGACCACAGATTCGTTGCTACCCCTAAAGACTAAGATGGCACGCCCCGGTTATGTCTCCCTTACCACGCCCTTTAAGCCATAATACAGCAGCGATGAACACTGCTGTTATTAGGCAGAAGTAGGTGTGGCGGTGGTGCCTATGGAGTCGAACCATAAAAGGTTCTACCGCCTTGTTGACCAGATAAAATTTGCGCTATATAACAATTCAATTGTATTGTTATCTGCTGAACAACTTTGATACGCTGGCCACATGAACTTATGATTTCACATCCCATTTTAGGTTATCTGCAATGAAATTTTCATAACAATGAAAGTAAACACACATGGCTGATACAGTGCTTGTTTTAATAAAACGATAAGTAAAATAAGATAATCATGACCTATTTTCAAAGACAAGGTTAAAAAACAATCATATTGCCCAGAACTAAGGCTAGGGGGGCAGGAGCTGTGCGCCCCTGGCCTCTGGTTCTGAGGGGCCTCCAAAAGTCTACAATTTCCCTTGGACAAATCCCTGTTGGAGGCCCTGTAAATAGCCCTATATATGCCTTGTACATAGATTAAAAACATTTTAACCAAAAAAATACTTCCAAACAAGGTCTTAACTTCTTGTGTGCAAAAGGGCCCCGGCATACCTTAACACGGTTCTGCATACTTCTACGTACACGTAAAAATGTTAACTTAAAAAATCTTGTAAAATTATGGACTGGGGGTCTCATTCAGTTTTGCTGCCTCAGACCTCCATCGGGCTTAGTCCGCCACTGCCATTGCCTCATATTGCTGTTATTATTTGTTATTTGCTATAATAGCATACTAATATCACGACTTGGTTACATTCTTGAGTACAATCCGAATGAAATACACATTTTCATTAATAAATTAAATAAAAAATGTAAGCTCCATCGACAAGTTTTATTTTAAGAAAATATCTTGTTTCTCAGGTGAAATTACAGTATATCATGAACTTATGAGTTATAAGTGTATTTATGTATGGATTAATTTAAGAGCACACGAATTATATATTTATAAGTGTAAAGTCACAAGATAAAGTTGACTCTCATATCTAAAGGTCATTAAAGCAACATACGTCTTCTAGATTACACAGATGAAAATAAACTGTACTTGGTACCATTTTTTTATGACATAGAAGTAGCAAACCGGTGTGCAGTCCACCTGATGGTAAGTGGCCACTGCCAGCCATGGACATCTTTAATCAACCTCAGATAAAATTAGTCCCACTTGAAGTCGGTCACAGATGTGTTGTTACCCCTGAGGACTAAGTTGGAATGCCTCAGATAAGCATGTCTCCCTAAGCACACCCTTTAGACCAGT
>DWNM01000184.1:0-12972 GCA_018250375.1 Narcosius parisi helen
TGGTTAAAATATTTTGCCTTGGTGATGAGCGGGGCACCCAGTAATACGGGCTACCAACCCAGTACAGGGGCCCTTGCATCTTGTTATTACAACTGTGTTTTAATCAATAAAAACATTTTTTTTACATAAATTTTTAATGTCGACATCATTATAATCTAAAAAAAATCGTTATAATACTATCGCTATCGTTTTACTCATTGCGAGTGAAGCAAGTCGCTCTTCCCGATCTGTTTTACTAAAATAATTTACGTGGTTTTATTACGAAGCATTTTACACAATGGTACAAGGGACAAATTGGTGTGATGTGTACGACGATAAACGGTAATGTACCGGGATGGCTAGTCGACGTTAGATACGACCTTACAAGGCAGGGTTATTGTTGTAGGACACAAGAATAGTTTCAGGTTTAGAATGGTCTTGCATTAAAATGTTTATTAAGTCTCCTCTAGGGTTGCAAAGGACTGTTATTATGACTTCTTTTAGGTAGTTCGTTTTCTTGTCGTAAGTTTTTTTTTAAACAACCCTTACTTTATTCATATGAATAAACTAAATATTAATATTAAACTTTAGGTACGGTATGGTTACGAATATTGCGTGCACGGAGAAGTTCGAGATTTGGCATAGTTAAAGTTCACAGTAGAGATAATGCAAAATGGGTGTGCAAAAGATAATATTTTCAAAATTGTGGTCGAATTTCCACCACCGCAACGGGTCTACAAGTCAATAAGTCAATTTAGCTAAATAAATCTATAATGTCTACTAATATATTTAAGACTCCATAATTTATCACGTAAAATTTGTCACTTAAATTATTTTCCTTCATAGTTAAAACAAGGGATATTTTAATTCTTACCATGATATATCCATTCATTGTAAAATCAGGCAGATAAGTGTGTTGAATTTAAACTAAGACCTTTGAGAGATTTTATGGTCGTAATTCATACTAACGACAATAATGACCGATAAGAGAAAACGAAAGCTATAATACACAAGCTTCTTAAAATCTCAAGACCATGCAATAAAAAAAATATAAGATAGCAATATAATGGAGGCCTACGGCATTAGCTAAGTGTGCTTAAAAATGCACAATGAAAGTCAATTCGACTATAATGACCCAATTGCTTTTACTTTTTGATACGCAATAGATGTCTCTCATTATGCGCGTGCATAATTTGTTCGCAACCGCTTATTCAGTGGATGAGGGCAAAATTATCGGTTGCTTTGTACAAGCGTCGTTCGTATAATTATAACGCTCGCTTTAAGCTTTAGAGAAAAGGTCATTGGGCTACTGGTAAATGACTTGCTATATCGCTATCTAATTGCGATTGTAGTTCAGGGACTATGTATTGTTGAACTATTTGTGGTACGTGATTATGTACATTTTTCATATTAGTAATAATTATCTTTTATAGTGGGAGTTTCCTTGTGCCTATTTCTGATGTGAAGTGTAAGGTAAGGGAAACATACTTCTTTCTGATGTTCTTAGATAGCAACAAATATACAAGGTACATGCGACGGTTTTCGAATATCTATAGCCTACAGTTGACCTTAACCGATTCGCTGCTGATGGCACGACAGGCGTGTCATCAATATTTTTTACTTGTTGCTCGTGACACGAGAGGCGTGTCATTTTTTAATCGAATGTAACACCCTCAGATTAAGTTTTAGAAGGGTCTACCTAGAACAAACCTATCATGGTTTTCCACGTAGATTTAGCTCGTTGTGTTGTTACATTGTGCCATCAGCAGCGAATCGGTTAACTTCTTGTATTAAAGCTATCAAAGCTCGATGCGTTTACCGTAATATTGTTTTTAATAAACTGTTTGATATGCTTCGCGCATCCAGTATAATGAGTTCCGGTCAACGGCCCGTCTTCGCCGTCGATTGATGCCAAAATTCGTCAGCTGGCTATGCGTCTATTAGTTGCGTTATTATATCGGGCGTGTTGTGCTCTTCGACACGTGTCTCGACTTACAGTTGCGTGACCAACGATACTATTATTATTGTGTTGTGTTGTACCTTTGTAACTATTGCAATTGGTTTTTTTTTTATAATGTTCCAGTAGCAAACGAGCTTGCTGTCCATCTGATGGTAAGTAGCCACTGCCGCCCATGGTTATCTATTCTGTAATCAACACCAGTAACTATTGTAACTATTGCAATTGGTTTTTTTTATAATGTTCGAGTAGCAAACGAGCTTGCTGTCCATCTGATGGTAAGTAGCCCATGGTCATCTATTCCGTAATCAACCCCAGTTACGATCAGGTTGGCCACATGCGTTGCTACTCCTGACGCCTGAGGTTTAAGTTGGATCGCTTCTGATGTCTCCCTTACTACACCCTTCAAACCAAAAGACAGGCACTACTGTTATTAGGCAGAAACTGGCAGGGTGGTGGTGTCTCCGGAGGCAAGCCATAAAAGGTTCTACCACCTTACAGAGTTTAGATATTGCGCTTGTTTGAAATCGGCCTCAATATCTGGGTGTCTGGAGAGTAGGGTGCGACTAAGGTACCTTTGATTTTTCTAAATCATGTGAGTATTGGTAATAATAATTAACTATCACTTTATTGGTATTAGTAATTATAATTGGTACTTTATTGGTAATTATAATTAACTATCACTTTCTTTAACGGTGAAAGAAAACATCATGAGGAAACCTACACGTCTGAGTTTTGTAAAAAAGATCACTGTTGTGTGAAGTTTACTAATTCGCGTTTGCCAGCGCGGTGAACTATGGTCTACAGTTCTAAACCTTTTACATTCTGCGATGAGCTAACCGGTATAGGCTCGTCTCGAATACATTCTAAAAAGGGCTCCTAGGGCAGTTGTATTTATGGATGTATTTGATGCAGTTTTTTCGAATACTTACTCGTCTGGTGTGATGATGAAAATATCTTTGACCGAGTGTGTTGTGCTCGTCAGCACGTGCTTCAGTTTTCGTTTCCGTTACATGACGATCGATATAATGAGCGTGTTATGTAATAATGTTGTTGGATTTTCATAGTGACGTCAAATTACACCACGATTATCATAGTTACGAATAGCTCGTCGTTGCTGTGTCGTGAAACTTTGTTGAGTTTATTTGTCGAAAGTCTATACAGTACTGTTGTTAGTTCAATAAATGGTAGTATCTGTATGACCGAGCTTTGCTCGGTTAATAATAAAACAAAAAAAGTCGGTTAAAACGTTTATATTTTAAAAAAATGCTAGTCCGTAGCATATGTCTTACTTTGATTGTATTCAACATCCGTTTGGTTTCTGTTTCATTCAACCATCAAAACGCAAAAGGCTCTTGTAAACAATGAATAAACTAAAGATTTCAGTACTCCATGTGTTTGGATTAGTTTAGCCTCATGTCGAAACACTAAATGCGAAAGCTGTAACGTATTTAGTTGCAAATTAGGTGCCTTGCAAGTTTCCGTACACATGTGCACTGACTAGGGTTGCCTATTTTTGTTGCTGTTCATTTTCATGCCTATTTTTGCTGTCCATTTTTAGTAGAAAATGTCCCAAACTACTGTTTTTGTCAACCATTCCTAAGCCCATGTATCTTTTATAAAATCTTATTGTTTGCGTAATTATTTGTTTCTTACGTATGGATGTCTTTCTTTACAAGACAAATATTTTTCCTAATTACCAATCATTATCTCTGTCCATTTTTTTAGTATTTTCTTTTACAAAAAAATATTGTATAATTGGCAACCTTAGTGCTGACCCCATATGTTTCGGCGATGTGGCGAGTGTTTTGTTTGGTTTACAATTCCAATGGGTATTTCGGTTTCTACCCAGTGACGAAAATTTCTTATTGAATTTAATCAAATAATATTAACAATTTTGATTCGATAGCTTGAACATTGGCTGCAACTTTTTTATGTCTCTCTGTTGGGCACGGGTCTGTCCTCGCAATTAGAGGTGTGGCACATGCTCCACCACCCTGCTCCATTTGATGGAAATATGGAGTAATAGCCGATTCGAGTCGGATATTTTCAAACGCACCATAAAGACTTCAACAAGGTTTGACGACAGCTATCTAATGATGACAACCGCTATCGACGGCTATGTGCCCTCGGAATAATGTAAGCACGTATACAAATTATCGGAAATTTAACCATTAGCGGTCATCTATCCAATTCCGACCGCGTCCGATGCGGCTTAATTTTGCTGATTGGTTACGGTCTATATGAGCAGCGGTGTTATGCACGCTTGCTGAATATTAAGAAGAGCTAGCTATATTCAAGATTAATTCAGTTTTCTCAGATGACTCCACATTTCGAAGGTTATTTAAAGCCAATATAAATTTTGGCAAGGACTACAAATACAAATTATTGTTTTTCAAAAATAACTGTGTTATAATCTGAGATGATGCTTCATTTTCAAGACTCATATTCCAATGCAAGTTTAGGCATAATACAGAACTAAATGTATTTTTTGAAAATTATAATCCATAGATACAAAAAATAGTAAATTGTAAAAAAAGAAAGGTATTCAATTACTTTGCCTAATGATAAATTGTCGCGAGATAAAATATGATTTTCAACCTTTAAATATTCCATAATGATAGTGGATGATTTGTAAAAAAAGTCTATTACAACAATTTAACATCCGTTTATGCAACACCCGTGATCGTAAATAAAATGACAGTCTACGTAATGGCGTCTTCTAATTATAAATAGATATCATTTGTCATTTGATTAGTAATCAAGCTTGTACTTGATCGACTGCATGTCAAGCATTGGGCACAGATCCAGATAGAAACTTGGAAACTTTCATAGAATTAGGAATTTTTCACCCAATCTAACACGCAGTTCGGCTGATGTTAATGATAATGATAGCCTATTAACTCATTAGTTGCATTTTATGTTAGTTCTACTTATTGTTACGGAATAAATATTACTTTCAGTTTTAGGCACGGGTTTCGTGATTGTATTGCTTTGCAGCATAGGCCTCCCCGAGTGTGAAAACAAGAACTCTTCAGACAGCTGCTGGGGCAGAGAAAAAGGGGCAAAAAGGTCTGTTGTGCACAACGCTATGTCCGGATACCACACCTGTCTATGCAATGGGCACACACATGGTCAAAAACAGCATGGCGCATCTTCCACAGACGGCATAAGGAACAGGCGTTGCGTACGAGGGACTTTTTAAGCCTTTTTAAATTCGTCTTGACATATCTGAGATACGGATGCCGTTGGCACTGAGAATGAATATGCACAAGCGGCACTCCAAAGACAAAATATTATTCTACAAACGGTACATCCGCGAAGTTTACTTTTTACTGCTTCCCTCCACACCCTTAAATGTTGAACGTTAATAAATACATTATTTCGTTTAAGGACCGTTGGGAGTTGTTTTTGCGAACATTACAGCGAATATGCGCATATTGCGTCGTAGGGCGAATGAATTATGCGAGTGATTCACTACGGAAATGGAATGTAAACAAAAATCCAATTATTCCAGATTCGAAAATTGCACTTTTTGGATGAGATTTACCTTTTTATATATAAAGAAAATGAAAAGGCGTTGCGTAGTTTCGTCTCTTTAAAGTATTGTTAGGTTAGGTTAATACCTAATTACCGACATGTACAGTATATAAAGCGATGACAGCCTAGTGGTTGAAAAACGGTCCCTTGATCCAGTGGATCGAGGTTCGAATTGAAGGCACCTCTTATATTTCAAATTATGTGCATATTAAAAATTAATTATCACTTGCTTTAACGGTGAAGGAAAACATCGTGAGGAAACCTGCGTACCTGAAAGATCTTTAAAAAAAAATCTCAAAGGTATCGTGAAGTACCAATTCGCACTTGGCTAGCGCGGTAGACTATGGCCTAATCCTTCTTATTCTGAGAGGAGACCCGTGGCCTGCAGTGGGATGGCAATGAGTTGATGATGATGACCGTATATTATGTTTAATCAACCCTTTTGGACGAACAAATGACTAATCATTCGTACTATACACAAGACCTAATTTAATTTGTATAATTTATTTAAATATTTTTTGTAAAAAGAAAATCTAGTACAACCTATAAGCTTATTACCCTAAGACCATTGTAGGACTAGCTCGAAACTTCTAATCCCACGCCACACTAGACTATATTCTACCATTGATGGTATTTGCGGCGCCTATTAATAGGTCACTATACGATGCGGATTATCTCGCATAAAACATTAGCTATTGTATAAAGAAATAAAGTAAACCAGCGATGAATATTGTACATTTCGACGACGCTTCGACTTTGAGTACGTTTATACCAAGGCATCGCGACCACGCACTTCTCGAACAGTCCAGACGTTTCGCGAATCCCTCCTGGCGGTCATATAAATACGATCGCCGACTGCGTACCGGCTCAGTAATAAAGAGACACAAAGCAGCGTCACACACGATTTGTCAGTGTTATCGCGTATTAGCGTCCGAGTGAAGTGTATACTAATTGTGATACATTCCAGTGATTAGTATTAAGATATGGAGTCGCCTGTAGTTGTGGATAAGCCGCCGGAATATCACGGGACACCGTCCTCGAATAATGAGGTAGGTGAAATTGAATGGGGTTCTTAAGGACTTGAAGAAATCGTAGAAATTTTGATGTTCATGAATTAAACTTATCCCAAAAGTAATGATAGGTCAATAGTTAAGCGTTTTGTTTATACCGGAAATGATGCAAGTCAAAAAAATTAGTGATTTTTAAAGCAACAATCTTTCACACGATTAATTTTGTTTGAATGATGCCAGATTTATTAATTTTCAGTTATTTATGTTTCGTTTTAAATAGAAAAGTTGCGTTGGTTACAATAGTACCATACTGTTTACAAATAACTTGGGTATATTATTTATTTATTTCATTCATTTTCTATATATGCCTTGGACGTTCTCCAAATCTCGTTTTGTCGGCACCGGTGTGTCATGTTCGTTTTTTGTCAAAAAACGAGTTTTGGGCAACGAGGAAAAGAACACATTAACCTTAAAGATAATTGACTTTAAGTTGGCGTCAAACTAATTACGCTTTTTGTATTATTGTCTTTTGTTCACTTGCTACGATATACGTAGATATCCTTGGTGTGGTTGTACATATTTTTTCGTTTTCAAGTTTTTTTTGTGAAATTTACAGAAAATAATTTATTGTCATCAATCCTTGCTTGTTCTTGATGTACTTAAATATCTATGTCGTTATTATGCAGCAAGGTCTTAGCAATACCTTTTCCAATTCCTAAAACAAGATAAAGAAGACGGGCGAGAACTTCCCAAAATTAAAAAGAAACAATAATTATATGGTCAAAGTCCCTTTGTGTTTCTTCAGTCTTGTTTCTTTTCTTTTAAACGTCATGTTTAGTTTTGAAGTTCTCAAGAATTTTTACCTGTTCAAATAAACTGCAGGGTCCATATCAACAGCGTGTGACGTAAGGCGGCGCTGTGAGTCACGGCGCGCGCAGCTGTTATCGCAACTCCATTTATAGACGCATACTGTTTAAAACATTAATTTTTTTCACTAACAACTGACAAATCGTGCAACAGATGAATGCACTTCGTCCAAAAAATAGAGAATGTCTGTCTGTCATTGACCTTGATTGTTTTTAAGTTATCTTAATGTTTCTATGTTTGAAATGAGCATATGTTTGTCTTATACTACATATGCGGTAAAAGTATTATCGGAATTAATAGCTGGTTCAATTAAAATGTTAATTCATTTATAGCAATGATGAATTAACTTCATTCCCTTATTGAAGTTGACCCTAAATGAGCGCCTTCCAAATACGTTCCTGGGGAAGAGGTATTTTGATTAATCCAGATTTACGTTATTATTAATTTCGTCTAATGGCCTAATAATAATTTAATTAATCAATCTATTCAATACTTTACCTACCAAAGATCGACATTTGACAATTACTTCATACTAAAAATTATCAAATTTTGATCTTTGATAGGCAAAATTTGGATAGATTAAGTATCGTTGTCAAATTTTCATCTTTGATACGCAAATTTTAGGTAGACTCAAAAACGGGATTTAATCTACCTGCTTCTTAATATCTACATCGACTTCAAAGTAACGAGCAAACTTCAAACGGCCCTTAATATCCACAATCACAAAAGGTTCAACACCGGTGTTATTGAACTCTGACTCGGCATGACTCTCTTCACTCTTGACGTAAAGCTCATTTATAGCCACTCCTGTGGGAGATAATGAAAACGCGTCTGCGTTGTTTTATCTGGAGTGGCCGTTCTAAATACAGTCGGCTATCATAGCCGCTGCTTGCAATGCGGAATTGTTTCGGGCGTCATGGATCAGATTGGGGTTAGTAATTTTGAGTAGACGATTATGGACTACTACCTTTATTATTATTTTAATATAGTCTGTATTATTATAGTTTCCAACTAACATTGATTCATCTCTACAGATATAAATTACAGTTTTGTATGCTAATTTTTGGGCCAGATTTGGAGTTGGATTAGTATTGGTACGATGTCCTTTATGATAATTTGAATTCAGTATTAATTTTCTCTTATTCTATTGGAAATGGTTACTTAGTTATCTCTTTACGGAATTAACCTTACCACTTACAAAGAAGTCGTTTGCATTTTTAATTCTTAAAGAATATCTTCCTACAGTACGACCTTCGTTCCTCGATAAAACTCATTTCCTTGAATTCTCTAGCTCATTACAACTTAATATAACATGTCGGTTGTGCGCTACCTGAAATACGAAAGCTTTTTTAATGGATGCCATTATACCATCTACGGCGCATATCAATAACTTGGGTTGTCGACTTGGTGCATGTTTTTATCAGCACATTTTATTTATGTCCGATAAATGCTTACAGACATTGTATCCTTTTAAGTTATTCTTCAGTGCTCAGACTATCTTTTCCTACTTCATTGCAATACCTGCTGTTGTATTCTTCATCAAGAGGGTCCATTTATAATGTACCGTGTACAACGTCATATTATGCTTTGATTTTCGATGACGCTGTTACTTTTGCTATAATAAACAGTGTGCTCACAAGGACCAAGTGTCTTCGTTGAATTCTTAATATAAGAGAAATTCTTAACGTGTTGGCTGTTCTAGGTACTGTAAACTTTCTAATGTCTGGCAACCTCTCACCGATTTTATGATGAGAAAGTTTGAAGCGTAAATCATCGCGAAACATTCAAGGATGTTGAATTATGTCTTCAAACCTTCTCCGGTACGTACTTATTTGTTTGAAGTACACTTCATTGCTTGTTTTCGATTGTTGCGGTTTTTAACGTTTAACGGATATGAAGTTTGTGTAATGTTATTCTTGACACCAATTGTGGTCTGAAGATTGAGACTGAATCAGCCAAACATTTCGCAAACAATGTAAATAATTTTAATAAACTGGTGCAAATGAGAATGGTATAAATGAGTTAAGTTTGTTTTAAACGTTATTGTACAATAAACAAAACGTGTTTTAAATAGCAGCTAAATAAACGTAATCTTTCTTATTATTATAAGATTAACATGGATTGTAGATCCGTGCACAATGTTCACAATTCCTCAACTATGTAAACATTTAAACAAGTTGAGCTGAGCTGATGATGTCACTGTTATTCGACTTAGAAGGCAAAATATATTGGATATACATAATCTGCGTCCGAACACTTATTACCTCGCTATATGCGTCACAACTTTCCGCCTACATGGTGTTGCAAATACGGCGTGGCGACTCGAAATCTTTCGAGACTTATTTTTTTAATAGCATATGGTAATGAACGGATGGTCCGGCCTTATAAAGCTAATGTGATCATTGCCTCAGCCAATGAATCAAACTAAGCAGTGGGTCATGATTTGAATGATTTATGTTTTAAAAAATCCAAATTTGATGTAAGCGAAATGAATGCAAATGAAATTTTAGAAAGTACACTTTATCTCCTAAATGAAGTTTTGAATATCATATAATTAGTATTTATAACTACAGTACATAAATCACTTGCACTAATAAACAAATCAAAATCAATAACATGATACGATGTCATGCAGTCATTAAATATTATTAAACGAGCTTGACACGTTAATCATACACTTTAATAGAAAACAAAAATTCAAAATAACACATAATAAATAAGAATTACTTTAAGATTAAGAATATTCAGTAAACCTCAAGGACATATTTAAAATTTCTTTGTCAAAAGCCTTTTCCATCAATAAAATCTTTCCGTTAATATTGATGGAACAATCGGCAATTTTATAGATCTAAGTCCGAATAATCCATCATTATCTATTACTTCATCAATCAATATTTTCTCGCAACTCAACTGTTAATTTAATTTACACTTTACATTTTGAATCGTGTGTTAAGTTTTTTGTTCATATTCACTCTTCGCGACGGATTGCTTATTTTGGTTTGTAGTATCTTTTTTCAATCCGTTATTATGCTGTGAGACATTCGGTCGATGACTTGATTACATCACTATTGTGTTAGCGTATTCAAATGTCGATATTTCTTTACAATTATTTTTTGTAGATTTGTAAATTATAGGGTTGTAATAAATTTTGTGCCAAATTTACGATACCTAAAATCCAAAATCTGTGGTTGTAATAAGTTTTTTCCAGATATCCCAAAAGTCAAAACCTATTCTTGTAATAAATGTGTTAGGTTTGAGAAACCAAAAATCAAAACCAGTTCTTTTTCTGTTTAGCTTGGTATCTCACAGGAATGTAAAGGACTTTCGTGGACATGAAAACACGGAATCAATTATTTTTTGAATGATGTCAAAATCGTATCACCGTTTTGACATTAAATCGATCACGAGCGCCGACACGTGCCTTTACGCGATTTCTATTATTGTGCTGTTTGTTGTACGTTTTCCGACAAATCGTCCGTTCTCGGCTCGTGACGCAGCATCATCACTTTTTGTCCACCGCCTGCCCACACGCTGATGTCATCTCGCTGCAACTAGGTATTCTATATAAGCATATATAGCAATGTGATTATTATCAATGGCATCGGATAATTGACATTGTGGTTCCTCTGGATCTTTGTCCATTATTTAGACGAGGATGTATTTGATATATATTGCCTTTATTTATTATTTGTAAACCTTACAAAACTGTACAGGTACTAAATATAGAATTTCTATATGTATGTGGAAAAGTACTAGAAAGTAAACAACCTTCTGTATAATTTGGAAAACTTGTTTTTAACTGATTATTCCTAAGTGAACTATTTTAAAAAATGGTATAAAAGTTAATGGAATAAATCACACAATCTTCTAAGTTCTAATGTCTAATGTAAACATTTTTAGTGTCATTAGCTTTAGCTCCCTCTAGTGGATTCGCCATAAAAATATTACGATCTTGGAAAAGGCATTGATTTTAGAATTCCAGAGCATTTCTTTTTGAAATAGAAAATGATGAATGAATGAATAAGAAAATGCTAGAAAATGGCATGAAATAGATGCAAAACATCCCACGTTTATTATTTTTTCCACGCAGTATAAACAATGTCACGTGCTGTGTTCTAATTTTTTATACAGTTCGCGAGTATGTAGTCTTTTTCTTTCGCTAATTACTTTGGTTAGTACGGTACAAGATACAAAACGACGCGTAGAATCATATTGTGACGGTGTTATGAAAATCTGACTAGATGATTTTCACAACTCTATTAGTATACGGATGCTAATTAGGATTTTTTTTAAATAATACTTATTCTATCCAGTCTTAATTCGGTAGTTTTATCCTATCCTAATCTTACTATCCTACTTCCTATCCTATCCTACTTTATAATTTTAAGCCGAAAGTTTGTGACGTAGGATGGATGTTTGTTCCTCTTTCGCGTAAAAACTACTCATCAGATTTAGATGAAATTTGACACAGTTTATGGCCTGGATTAACATAGGATACTTTTTGATTTAGTAAAGTAAGCCCACGGGAAAAAGCTAGTTATCTATATTTAGCAAAGCGTTACTTGTTTTAGTTATTTGATAATTAATTTTAATATTTATTTTTTATTTATGACGGACAGACAATGCCAGTACGTAATACGTTTGCATTTTTGAACTATCCCTGCCTTTAAGCCCACAGCATTTATGTTTTGTTTGTCATCAATCGTCCGCTTCGAAATACACATGTTTTGTTGTTTAATACTAAAATATTTGATATCAAGTACGCTTAAAATGTGTAGTAAGTAATGTTTCTACACTCACTCACAGCCCCACACTAGGATTCCCTGTGTCGTGGGTACCATGGACACACACATCCCACGTTTATTATGAATCGAACCCGGAACCCTCTGCGCGTTAGACCGGTATGGTGACCGTTCAGCCACGCGGGTCGTCAGATGTTACGTAGATAGTGTAATAAAATCGATGACAAATTTGTTTTCCGTATCAACAGAATTACAATACCTACTGTGCTACAGTTAATTGCAATCGAACAAAGAAACGCCCACGTACATAACAATTCTGTTATACATAAATAATTACTTCCACGAAATACGATTATACATATATGAGGCGAGGTACGTTTGTGTTAACAATCTATAGTAACTTTAATAGTTACTATTAACCATCCATTAACTGTTAAAAGTCTATTTCTGGCTTTACAAACTGTGGATTGACCAGTTACCGCGCTTGGCCGTGCATGTTGGTGACCGCAGATCAACTTCAAGACGCTGCTGTCAGCCTTCTGGATTAAATCCCTTAGGACGTCAGGACGTTTCGACTGACGTTTCGACTCGTCAACATATACGGCGACCCGATATTAAAAAAAATCTGGATGTTTTTTAATATCGGGTCACGATATCAAAGTATAAAAATTAGTCTGTTTTTTGTTTGTCACAAACATGAAATTGAAAAGTTCTTCAAACAAGGAGGAGAGAGACTTTAATTAAACGTTATATTTTGCACACCTTTTCTGGTATGAATTGGCGTGATGACAAATGTTGGAATCCACTTCTATTATGTAGGTACGCGTCTACTATTTCCAAATATACCATTATTTCAGAAATAAATTAAGTTTTAACG